>BMAV01009014.1:112524-127284 GCA_019973955.1 Trichonephila inaurata madagascariensis
GGACTTATTAAATATTTTATAAAATTGTAAAATTATTAATTTAATAATAATAATATATTTCTTAAATTATTTTATATTATATATAATATTTTATTTATAGTATATTGTATTTAACATTATAAAACTATTTGCAACTAATTTTTTTTTGTAAAATATCATTTAATATTTGTTATATATTTTATTATAAATATTATTTATTAATATAAAATATATTTATAAAATTTAATATAATTATTTATATAATCAAAGTAATTTTATTTTATAAAATACAAAATAATTACAAAAAAATATCATTTAATATTTAATAAACCTTTCATAAATGAATTTATTTAATTTAAAAAAGTAATTAAATGAATTGAAGAAAAAAAAGTTGATCGCGTGGAATCGAACCCAGCATAGAAAGCAGACGATTTACCAATCAAGCTACGAACTCGTTGCGTAAAATTAAAATTTAATTGTATAAAAGCTAAGCATGAATTTCGAAGGCTGATTTCTCCGAATTGACTGGCCATTCGACGGAATTCCACATTGAGGGGTGAACACCCTAAAAGAGTACTACTATTACACCAAGTCTCGATCCCAAATGAATTTCCTTAGTCGTGCCCTCTCCTTGTTAGTAAACTTCTTGTAAAAAGGTTGATTTCTTATTGAATATTCTTCTTTCAGTTTTGTGAAATATGACATCAAATTTTGGATATTATAAGCAAAAAAACTGGATAAATTTATTTATGAATATAGATACTTTTAAAAAATGCATATTAAAGAAGTTAAATATTCTGCAAAACAAACTATTTCCAGCTTCTTATCATACATGATGATTAAAAATACTCTTTTGCGCCAAAAATTACACAATTCAAAAAACTTATTCAAAAATCCAAAATGTTCCATGATTTCTAGCTAAAATATAAATACTCACTTACAGCGCACCAGTATATCGTACTCTAAGTATCCTTTTTATAGTAAGTCTAATCATATCAGACTATAAGATAGGAAGTATTTTCAAGATAAAATAACACGCAAATGGAAAAAGAAAAATAACAGCGAAAAATAATTGTATTTATAACGAAAATGAAACATCTCTATCCACAAGAAAGCTTACTTCAGTCATTTTCTGATGAGAAAGTTTTCAATGAACAAATATAAAAAATATTATAAAATAAAATTTTAAAAAAACCGAAACAGAGGACCATTTAAAAACAAGAATTAGTACTCACTTCCAAAAGTTAAGCACGAAGATGTAAAATGCAAAAAAATCAACAAATACTGCTTTGATTGACACAAAATTTGGCAGTAAAGTAGCATATACATTTATACATAAAACAAATTCAATAATTATATACAGAAATGAAAACAATATTAAATTTTTGTAAGATCAGATAATGCCATACTGGAGACTTAAACAGAATTATGTATAAAGTGAAAATAAACAGCATAAAACGAAAAAAAGACATTAATAGGGCATGTGATCCCCCCCTCATCTGTATGCAAAGTTTACACCTTCTGACCATGCTTTCAATTAGGTGGTCAACCCCCGCAGAATTAAGAAATCACCATTCTTCTGGTAGAGCAGTTTCCAGCTCAATAAGAGTGGCTGGAGGCGGGAAACGTGAAGATACAGCACAACCGAGAGCATCCCAAAGATTTTCAATGGGATTAAGATCGGGCGAATATACTGGCCACGCCATACGCGCAATCCCTTCACTCTCCAGGTAGTCATCGACGATGTCAGCTCTATTTTATCGTCCATTAAAACAAAAGTAGGGCCAACTGCTGCAGCGTACAATCTCACAATGGGTTCTAGGATTTCATCTTGATACCGGATACCCGTCTAAAATGTGCAGGTCGGTGCGGTATCCTACTGAAATCCCTGCCCATACTATAATGCTTCCGCCTCGGAATGCGTGATGTTCAGTGATGTTATGGGGCTGATTGCGTGTTCCTTGCTTACGTCATATCCTTGTACGCTTGTCATCTGGCTCCAGAGAAAATCTTGATTCATCAGTAAACATGACATTGCCCCAGTCAGACACAGTCCAATTGCCATGTTCCCGGCACCACTTTAATCGTGCCCCTCTTGATTGGACGGATAGAGGAACACAAACTCGAGGTACCCGGGAATACAGTCCATTTATATGTAATCTTCGGCGTACAGTGGCTGTAGATATAGCCTTACCAATGGACGCTGCAACCACAGATGTCACACGTGAGGAGGTCTCTCTGCGATTCCGCTTGGCTACAATAGCAATATATCGATCTTCCGCGGGGGCTGTAACCCTTGGGCAACCACCTACGGGCCTTCGGACAACTATCTGTGTGGTTTGGAATAGTTTCCATAAACGTGAAATTACAGAATGATGAACGCCGAAGAAAAGAGCAACATTTGTGATCGACTGTCCTGCTTCAATGCGCCCCACAGCACACCAGCTCTCAGAATCTTCCATTCGTTTTCTGGAAGTCATAGAAACACGTATGTCTTGAAAACAAATTGTACGAAAGTTTTAAACACCTTCTATCAGCACTTAAAATCAACTTCTGTAACCCTTCATAAAGCTGGCTTCTTATAAGACTGCCCTTTTTGCATATTTCTTGACATGAAAGCACGATTGGCAGTTACCTAACATATTTGCATGTTTCCATCTACCTCTGCAGCGAATTGCATCCACTTCAATTCTGATTGGCTTCCGGAAATTAGCATTTTCATCCCCGTGCTTAACTTTTGGAAGTGAGTGTGCATGCCTGTGTGTTGACATTGGTAAGAATAGTAGCACACTAACAGAAATTTTAAAACTTGAGAAGGGAAAAAAAAGCAATAAAAGAATAATCTTATGTTTTCACAAAACAGGTAATAAATATTTATTAAAGTCTAGTTTATACTTTAATATTCAAGGATGTGAAAAAAAAATTCTAAGTACTAGCAGTTATTAAAAGTAGTGTAATCCTATGCTAATAAATTATTATTTATCCTATCTGGGAGTTTTTAATGCATGGTATACCCGACAAGAGATTAAAAGACTGAAATAGTTTGACAATTACAAAATAATTCCTGGTATTTCGTGATGTTCCATGAATATATATTGTTTTTAATTTACTGACATCTAAGTACAGTAAAATCCGGCGTATAACGCACACTTTTAACACAGAAAATAAGATCGAAATGTACAGATCCATGTTATATGACGGGATAGAAACGGATAGCTTTAAAATTAAATAAAAAAAAAAAATTTTTTTTTTAAAGGAATTAAGCGTAAAAAAAAAAATTAGATTTCTGCATACACTTGCCTTTGAAAGTCTGCGTACAGGCGATCCTCTTTCATATTCATGCAAAGATCGCTAATTAAATGAAGTATATTTATAACTTTAGAACGACACAAATCGTGTGCGTCAAAAGTCTGAGTACACTGGAAAAAAACCTTCACAATAATGGATTGTAACTAAAAGTTAATACTTTTTAAGCTATTCCGTTCTTTCTATAACTCTCTCAACATATTTGGCAGGGATTTAACTAGCCTACTTGTTCCATTCTTTTACTCTTGACAGATTTGAGCATATTCCTAGGATGTTATTACGTTCTCCCTGATTATTCACTCGAGTTAATCCCGCAAATGCTGTAGTGTGCTTCGGTCTGTGGACTAGATAAACTTTTAGAATTGCTTTGTGGGACATGTCAGAACAAACATGGCTTCACAATGTGAGCCATTTGCTTGGTACTTTTTTGCTGCTGAAAATAAAAATCATTACCCACCGCAAATTTCTTGGCATATGCCTTGATATTTTACTTCAAAAAGTTCAAGTGACCAATTTTGTACATTGTTGATTCAATAAATTCCAGATTACCAGCTGAAAGGCTTCCAATGCACCCCCAAACATTATGCCTCCTCCTCCATGTTTGATAGTTGAAAAAGGATACTCTTTCTTAAAATCTGTCCAGGAATTTTTGCAGGCATATTTTGCTTTTTGATGCTAAATTACAAAAATTACTTTCAATTGAATATATTATATTTTTCTAAAAAATATGTGTCCTATTTAGGTGTTTTTTAGCAAAGGTCATTCTCTTCGTTATGTTCATTCGAAGGATGAATTGCTTCTTGAGTGCAACTCGGGCATGATAGTTATCCTTTTTCAGTTTTCTTCGAATTGTAATTAAAGTCACGCTTTTTTGCAATATCTCAGCAGCTATTTGTGAAGCTTATAGTCTTAGATATATTTTTATAGAACGTATTACAAAGCAAGATTCTCGAGGTGACACTGCAGACGAGCGGCCGGATCTTGGCTTGGACGTTCGAATTTTAGTTGATTTGTAGTTTATGAACACTTTTTGAATCAACAAATGTCTCCTATTAACAATTTCAACAATTCCTTTAAAAATTTCCCCCTTTTCTGAAGATCTATGATGATTTTTCTTTCAATAATATATCGATTTTTATTCTGTTGCCTGTCATAGAACCACAAACGCTTTCAAATCTCAAATCCTAAATAAATCGTAAAAGCTTATAATTACTTAAAAACACAATTTAGTGCAATTATTTTACAAAAAAAAGTCTTTAAAAGCTCTATTATTTTGTAAGTGTACGCAGACTTTTGGAGCGGATGGTTGATAATTATTTGGTGGTCATTCTTGTTTTTTCTCATTAAGGTGAATTTTGTTGCTGTTGTACGAATAAGGAAATTTTGAAGAATTGCTGACAAGTATTTTGATTTTCTAAACCGAAATCTTTATAGTAATTATAGCATAAACACGAAAGGTAATTGCCTGTAAGCAGACTTTCGGAGGCAAGTGTAGATCGGAAAACTGTTTATTTAAAAGAAATGACATATTTAATGAACTTATAAGGTTGTAGTTCTAGAAGAAGAGAAGATGTATATTATTTTTTCAAAATCCAGGGATAATACCTCGAATGAATGACTTCAAAACATAACAGCATTGCACAAGTACATTTCAGGTTTCTTCAGAAAAAGAGGGGGGGGGGGGCAAAATTAAAAAATGCAACTAGAAAGTATAGGTGCGAGTTATACGACGGATTTTACGGTAGTAGCATTTATGCTTTTGATTGTATTAAAAATATCCTTACAACCCTTGTCCCTCTCTCATTTAAAAAGAATAAAATTTTAATTTTTAAAGCGAAAGTAAATTTATCCCCGTTAAAGCCCGTTGCCCTCCCCGCGGGGCGCCCGCCGTCGAGTCGATTTTCACAAAACATGTTGTTAGCAGATCTTTACTCCACTAAGAACAATAAAATCTACTTCTGTAGTTCAAAAGGGGGATTTTTTTTTATCCAAAACGCTCCTATTACCCCTAACAGTCGATTTCCGCAAAATCGGTTCTTAGCGGATCTCTACTCAACAAAGGAAACATCCTAGCCCAATTTCAAATTTGAAGGTGTAATAGTTCAAACACTGCATTTATTATTATTATTATCATTATTATTATTATTCATAACCCCCTTTCGGCAAAACCCATTTTTTGATATCTGTACCCACAAAGAAGAAAAAACAGTCAAAATTAAAGTTTGTGTCAGTCTCTTATTTTAAAAACGTTTATTTTTTCTTTTTTAACGCTCCCTCCTAGGGAGTTGATTTCAGTAAAACCCGTTATTAGTGGATCTCTACTCAACAAAAGAAACTTATCTGCCAAATTTAAAGTCGGTCAGAGTAATAGTTCCGGAGATTTCGAGGTGCGTGATGCGCTTTTTTTTTTACCATTTTTTTAATTTTTTATAATGTGAATATTTTCTACTTGTCTTAGTATGCATTGATTTGTCTGAAATAAAACAAAGGAAACATATATTTTTTTTTAATTTATAATCGACGAGTCGAATGATCACTTACAGCAGGGGTGTCAAACTCGAGGCCAATATGCGGCCCACAACGAACATTCATGCGGCCCGGCTATCGGCTTACAATAATCTATACATATAAATAAAAATGAAGTGTCTGTTTGTAATTTGAAATTAACAGCTTTTTACTAAATGCATTTAAAAGTATATACGGTACTTGTATGAAAAAACCAATTTTTAAAATTTTTGTCTGTCTGTCTCTCTATTTCGGCAAATCTCTGAACCGGCTGAACCAGTTCTGACGGAACTTTCACTGGCAGATAGCTAATGTTATAAGGAGTAACTTAGGCTACTTTTATTTTAGAAAAAAATTAGGGTTCCGCGAAAATAAAATTAAAACCAATGAAATAGTGAACAATATCCGATTCAAACAGGGATTGTTTATTTCAATAGGGAATATTTTTATTCAATAGGGATTATTTTATTTTGCGAGCCTTCTGTCTCAACGATTTCTAGCAGTTATATTAAACTATTTTGTTTGATTAGGTTGCTGCCACTCGCGACATTTCCCGTTCATGTCCTTTGATCGTAATGATTTTACAGTCCTCACCCCATCGACAGTGTCTCAACAAAAAACAAAGAAAAAAAATAAAACAAAAAAGAAACATCTATTCACAGAGTAGAAGAATGACATTATACTTATAGTATAGGTATTTCTTTAGCTGGAATATATAATTATTGAGTTTTCGTAAACTCTGCGAATTGAATAAATACTTTTTTGATAAATTCCACGTGGACGAAGTCGCGGGTAACAACTATTTAACATAAAATAAATGCATCAGAAAGTAATATTAACGTATTACACATCCAGATACAAATTACTCACACTATTTTAAGCGTTTATTACACAAAATTTGTAACAATGTGTTACTTTTGCTGAGCAGAAGGAAGGTGTTTTCAAAATCAACCTACATGAGAGTTACGGGGCGCGTTATAAATTTTAAAAAAATCTTTATCAGCTATTATATCTACTGACTTAAAATTTAACAAACATGGTTTTTTGTTCAGCTGAGATATGCAAAAAGCGTACAAATTCATTAAAAACTTGTTTATTCTTCAGTCTCTATTGTTTAATCTTTCAATTCACCCGTGCGAACGGGTTTACCAGCTAGTCTTTATATATAAAAATTACGTGTCACAGTGTTTGTCCGCGATGGACTCAACCGATCCTGACATAATTTTACATAGTGTGTGTCATTTCGTCCAACTTAATATATAGCATAGTTTTTATCACTGTTTTTGACGTCATTATTTTTTTATTGCCGGAAATGCGTAGTATCCGGGAAACGGAAAAATTCGCAAAAAGTTGTCGAAATGCGTGTGTGCCTGCGGATCAAGGTGCATGAAAAGTCGGGGCGTGGAATTCGAATTTCGAATTGAATCCCCAAAATACCCATACCGGACAATGCCGGATGATTGTTTTTTGAAAACTTGGTCACTGGTGTATTTGGAAACGGGAAATCTGAATTTAATATCCGATATAAGAAATTGTCGCAACTTTGCCGGACAACCATTCTTGGACAAACCCTGGCAGGAGCTTACCTTAAAAGCCTTGGAGCGCGAAAACTTGATCCCTGGCGTATTTTGAGACGGGAAATTTGAGTGATATCCGATATGAGAAATTGTCGCAAATTTGCCGGATAATTCTGGACAACTGTCTATTACGCGGTGCGTGACAGGAGCTTTTCTCAAAAGTTTAGAATCGGGAAAAGTACTTTTCTAATCATTTTTGGGATGGTGGACGAGATTCCGAAATCGGATATTAGAAATTCCATTAACTCTGCCGGATAATGTCAGACGACCCTAATGGCCCTTTCCAGCGACTGAACTTGCAGGCTCAGGGAAGCCAAAAGTAGTCCGCGGTTTCGTCTAGGGGTGGAAAACGAGAATCTGAAATTAGGTTTCAGAAACTCTCATAAATTTGCAGGATATTGCCAAAATTAAGTGGAATGGTTTCGCATTCGAGTCCCACGGACAGCGGTGTCAGACTAACTTGCACACATAGGGATCCGAATATTTAATCCAATTCTAGAAATTGACGTGTTCAATAATGCCAGTATTTTAAACGAGCCTTGAAACTTTTGGAGTGTGCGCTCCCGGTGTTTTTCTGGGTATCAGACTTTAGAAATTCCAGTAACTTGGCCGCGTTTCTTCAGGGACGGAGCTGGCAGGACTAAGTGCATCTCGGGATAGGGAACGAGAATCTGGATTCGGATTTCAGAGACTCCCTTAATTTTTCTGGATAGTGTCAAATCCCTTTGCATTCGAGTCCGTACTTTTATTCCCTATAGCTAAACATTCAGGCGCAGCCTTACGAAAATACGACTGACAAAAAATTGCATCTTCAGGCATTGCTTCCACTTTGTTAAAACTGCCATTAAACATTCATGAGAAACCTGAAGCAATGTGTAATATTAAAAAAAGAGCGGATATTGCAAAGGAGTTCAATCATAATTTGCGATGGCTTATAAACACTCACTCGAAGCTTTACATAGAACTTTGTAAGAAGGCAAAGAAAAAATAATTCAGTAGTGCTGTCCTATTACTGTCTGGTGATTTTCGACAGACATTGCAAGTCATTCCTCGCTCACGAGGTTAACGTAAGCTTAAAACAATCGTTTTTATGGCGAAACGTTGAAACACTTCGATTGATTATAAACACGTGACTTGAATTGCAAGATGATCCATCGGCGCAAATATTTTCTAACCAACTGCTGGAGATTGGGAACAGTAAAGTAGAACTGCATCAAAATACACAATGTATCAAATTGTCAGGCAATTTCTGTACTGTTGTTCAGACAAAAAAGGAACTGATTGAGAGTGTTTTCCCGGAGAGAGAGAGAAATACTGTATAATTATCTAGGTAATGAATGACTCTATAATCCTGTTACTTAGGTAAAAAAAATGATGATGTTGACGAAATAAACTTCCATATACAGAATTGCTGCCAGGTGATCTAATAAAATCAATCGACACTATTGTCGATGAAAATGAAATTGTAATACTTTTGAATTCCCTGGATTATAAGATATGCCACCTCACAATCTTTGGTTGAAGATTGGTTCACTAGTTATTCTGCTGCGTAACTTAAATAGACTTCGTCATTCTGAACCTTTGTTAAGTGCCTAGGACAACACCTGAACTAGCACTGTCTTATCCAAGCTGTCGCACCCCACCGACGGGATGACAAGATTTAACGCCCATCAGGCCCCTCTACACGGTAGGCACCAGGACTCGAACCTGCGATATGCCCGCCACGAGATCGTGAGCCTAACCACTTGAACCTCGGTCAAGTGGCGACTGATCCCAACGTCCACAGCATGGCACCAACACGCGCCCATAACCATTCAGCTTCCGCCGCACAGTTTTCCCAATCTGGCGCACGGAAATTATTTTATGGATTTAAAATCTTCATCATAGTAATTAATTCATCAAAAATCATAGCAATTAATGTAAATTGGGTATTCTTTTCTGTTTTTTACTAACAAATAAAGTTAATAGTGTCTTAACTAATTTATGTCCAGTTTGAATTGGATCAAGTATAAATGATTGCTAAGTGGAACTAGTTTTTAAGCAAGGATCTAAGAATATTAACAAAAACAGTAATTTACACGTGGGAGAATGTATACAAGACATAGTGTGGCAAGATAAAAAAATTTAATTTAATAATTGTTCAAGATTAAACAAATACAATCAAACATAACATTGTACATATACAATAAAGGATAATAGGTAGTGTTTGAAAGGACTCGGCACAATTTGGGCATTTTTTTATTTATGTATTTAAAAATTACATTTTAGCATTTCATATATCTATTTAAGAAAATGATACGAGATAAAATTTTGCACATATTATTCACACAAATTTACAAATTCAATTTCTTTTAAAAAATTTGGAAATTTTTAAAATTTTACTCTTTTTGTGTTAATTAATTTTTTGACATGAAATTTTTGTAATATTTCTGAGGAAGTTTTAAACACCTTTAGGAGTCGATTTTACAATAACTTAATTAGTTTTGGAGGGAAAAAATAATAAAATGTTGAGATATATATATGCTAAATTCAACCAAAAGCCTAATATTTCCCACATTTTAATTTTTTGAAAAAGAAGTATTCCATTTACAGAAAAATAGAGATCCCTAATTTTGTTACTTGCATTACATATGACACAGGGGAAAAAATGGAAGTGATTGGTAAATAACTGTGGAAGAAGAAGTATTTTGAATGCGAAAAAACACAAACTGACAAGGAGAGGGCACGACTAAGGAAATTCATTTCGGGTCGAGACTTGGTGTAATAGTAGTACTCCCTTAGGGTGTTCAACCCTTAAAGTAATTCCGTCGAATGGCCATTCAATTCGGAGAAAACAGCGTTCGAAATTTATGCTTAGCTTTTATACAATTAAGTTTCAAATTTTTTTTCACCTGCCCAGTGGCTTGATTGGTAAATCGTCAGCCTTCAATGCGGTTGGATCCGAGTTCGAATCACGCGAAAAACTTTTTTCTTTCAATTCCTTTAATTATTTTTTTTTAAATTAAATAAATTTATTTATTAAAGGTTTATTAAATATTGAATGGTATTTATGTAATTATTTTGTATTTTATAAATTAAAAAAATAAGTAAATAAATTTATTATTTAAAACCATTATTAATTAAAATTACTTCAAATGAATTGTTGATTAAAATTACTTCAAATTATTATTAATTAAAATTGATTATATATTAAAATTACTTAAAATTATTATTAATTAAAATTACTTAAAAGTATTATTAATTAAAATTACTTAAAAGTATTATTGATTAAAATTACTTAAAATTATTATTAATTAAAATTATTTGAAAGTATTAATTAAAATTAATTATTCATTAAAATTATTTAAAATTAATATTATTTAAAAGTAATTAATATTAATTTAAAATGTGTAATTAATATTAATTAAAATAATTAGTTAATATTAATTAAAATTACTATTAATTAGAATAAATAATATTAATTAAAATACTTACTTTGTATTAAACTAATTAATTAATATTAATTACAATTTATTGATTACCATTAATTAAAAATATTAAAATTATTTAAATACAATTATTAAAATTATTAAATATTTTTTTAAAATTAAATAGATTTATTTGAAAAGCACTTATTAAGTATTTCATATAATTACGAAATAGTTAATTTAATAATAATAATAATAAATTTTATAAATTATTTTATACATACAAACATATATTTCATTTATAGTATATTGTATTTCACATTATAAAACTATTTATAAATAATTTTTATGTAAAATATCATTTAATATTTATTATATATTTTATTATAAATATTATTTATTTATATAAAAATTTATTAAACATTATATAAATATTCATATAATTACAGTAAATTTTTTACTGTATAAAATGCAAAATAATTACGTAGAATCTTATTTAATAAACCTTTCATAAATAAATTTATTTATTTAAAAAAATAATTAAAGGAATTGAAAGAAAAATGTTTTTCGCTTGATTCGAACTCGGATCCAACCGCATTGAAGGCAGACGATTTACCAATCGAGCCACTGGGCAGGTGAAAAAAAATTGAAACTTAATTGTATAAAAGCTAAGCATGAATTTCGAACGCTGTTTTCTCCGAATTGAATGGACATTCGACGGAATTACATTAAGGGATGAACACCCTAAAGGATTACTTCTATTACACCAAGTCTCGACCCGAAATGAATTTCCTTAGTCGTGCCCTCTCCTTGTGAGAAAAACCATTTTAAAGTTTATAATTCTGAAAAAATAATTATTATAAGTTTAAATAAACATGAAGTACCACACTTATATTTTAGCTATGTATTTTCCTTAAAAATAATAAAATCTAATATAAATCTTACTCCCCCCGACAACCACGCATCATTCGACTCTTGGAGAAGAACTTTTCATTTCTACGGCACCTCATCCATTTTTCCCCTACAAACGAACAGAAATTTTTAACAATTTTTCTAAATTTTAATTGCTGCTGGTCCTCATATTTATCAAAGTCCATTGTGGTCCTAACTAAACTCAAAACAACATTAATTTTGCGCTAGTATCTTACTTTTCCTTTCACACATTGAATAAGGCAAGCCGAGTAATACCATCGGCTAACGCTGAAAAAAAAAATCCTAACCTTAGTAGTAGCAGCTAAATTTGGTATTAAATTACAGGTCTATATCTGCTCTAAGTGACTTAAGTGTTACTGTGATCAATCCGTGTCAATCCCAAAAGTTCTAGTCCATTAAACACAAAAAACTGACATACGTTAGTAGGAGTTACATGTTGTGCTAAATGTTATGTTTTTACAATTTTTAATCGAACTTGAACCTAATTTGAAAGTCAAATCAAGAAGTTACTTATTCATGGTATCTATTTTCAAAAAAAACCCGCTAAAGTCTGCAAAATCCTTTTCAGACAAAACGATAGAACTTGCAACTGAAAAGGAGGCTCTCGCAAGTATTTCTTGTAACAAGAACAAACCTGATCCAAACGGATAATTGTTGACGATTTCCATTCGCGTACTGACAAAAACTATTTACCACATGGCTAGGGAACTAAAGAGGATCATAAATTGTGGGTTGTTGTTATATTTCGCGCAATTTCATTTTTGGACTTTCCGTGCACCAGATTGGGAAAACTGCCCACTGATGGAAAATGAGAACTTCATTTGTCAAAATTGAGTAGCCTTCAGTCTGGAAAAAGTAAAATGCTAAAAATAAGATTCTTTGTTTATGGGACAAATAACTTTAAAAATATCCAATAGATCTTAAGACTTTTTTTTCTGTCATCTTGATAAAGATATTTTGATCAATTCTGTAGAAATATAAAAGTAATTTTTTAATTAAAAATATTTTTTTTTTCTGTTTAATTTAAGTTCCGACATACTTTTTGAGATCTCATGACACATGCTTTCTTTTGGTACCATTTTTTAAAAAAGGTATCTCTTAAATGTGTAAAAAATTTTTTGCACAAAAATAAAAAAAAAAAACTGTACACAGAATAGAGTGAACCTTTTTTTTTTAGTAAAATATTAAGATTGTTTAAAAAAATTATAAAGATTAGTATAGTTTTGAAAATTTCTATTTTTTCCCCTTTTCATACATAAAAATATTTTTTTAAAAAACTATGTACTACTTCGACTAAAAAAATTAGGTTCACTATATACACAGGTATCCTGTATAAAAGTATAAAAAATGTAAAACCATATAGTGCAACAGTTTTTTTTTTTAAGTTTACCAAAAAGCAAAAAATTATGCTTCGGAGAAAAAGTGAAAAAAATAAATATTTGCAAACGTTTGTTTAGATTTCGTCAATTTTAAGGTTATTTCATTAACGAACACGCAAGTATTTTTCATTTTTAGATTCAGAAAAATATGCACTATTTTTTAATACTAAAATTGAAAAATCGATTTTTTGAATGTGTATGATGACCTGGTTCCCTTAAACAGTGAAAAGAGTTTGTTTTTTAACTACCACTTCGCTGCTCATTTATTACAAACAAAATAATCCCTGTCTCCCCCTCTCTATTCACACATTAATATTGTTAACACATTTCTGCGAAATGAATATACTCGTACATGGTATTTAAAATAAAAAAATTTAAAAAAAATTTTTTTCATTTTAATTCAATACTACAGAGATTATTTCCGCAAAAGTAAATTATTAAATTTATTAAACTATTTAATTAAATTTGAAGTAAACTATTTTCTAATCCCTACCACAAACAAAACATACTGAAATAAAATTTCATTTTGTGATTTGTTTTTTAAATAAATGTAATGCACCAAACTGATCCAAAAATTCAAAAGAAAAAAAAACTTTAACGAGAGGCTTCATTATATCTGAGATATTTTTTTTTAAAAATCTACGATTATACATTTATTTGATAACGGAGGCAAAGAAAATGATTTCAATTGGAAAATAAAAACAAACAATGCAGCGACAGTAGTTTAATGCTACAGACGCTTTCAGATTTATCACGGTGACAACTTCCGTAAAAAAAAAAGCTCGCATTGAATTACTCGTACAAGATAAAATTTTATTACTAAAGGAAATTGGTTTAAAAGAAAACAACAGCAGCAGCAGCAACGTGTTTTTACTATATTTTTAAAATATAAAGCTTCATTTCATTTTAAAATAAACATTTTTCACGACGCACTTACCCTTTGAATCATTTTAAATTTACTGAATTAAATAAGTATATAAAGCTTTCATTCGAATAGACTACACTATGACATCACTTTCGTTTGCATTTAAGGGGATTCCCCGTTCGATAAACCGGAAACGTACACTCCGTATCAATGTATCACAGTAAACAAATGTTTGAGCTACAGTAGAACGTCGTTTATCCGAACGTTTATTATCCGGAGCTTTAAACATCCAAACCAGTTTTTTTTTTTTTTTTTTTTTTTGAGACCTTGCCGCGAAAAAATAAGTGAATCAGAGACCTTGCCGCCCATCTGGTATAGTGGTTAGTGACGCTCACAGCGGTACCATAGGGTCTGGGTTCGAATCCCGGATAAGACATGAATGTTTGTGTTGTAATCCTTTCTCTTCTTTGTGATATGTGCTTCACGCTTACTTCTACGTAAGCCCCCGTGTGATACTTAGTGGTGCACGGGGTTATAAATGTTCTAAAAAAAAAATCAACCTTGCAGCGAAAAAAGGAACGTGTACAATGGTACAGCGAAAAATAAATCATTATTTTCCATATTAAAGGTAAAATTGCGACATTTTGCACCTATTTTGCTTTTTTTTCAAGCACGTTTCCCGCATGTGATGATTTTCAGTATTCGTATAGTGTCTGGTTTCATATACTGCATGGATAGCATTCAGTTTTCGGTTATCCAAACGATCGCGTATCCGAACGGTGTCCGGTCCCAATTGATTCGGATAAACG
>BMAV01009014.1:142148-172353 GCA_019973955.1 Trichonephila inaurata madagascariensis
TGTGTGTGTGTGTGTGTGTGTGCGTGCGTGCGTGCGTACGTGTGTGGATAGGAGGACACATTTTCAATTTTTTTTTCACTGGGTTTTTAAAATAGATAAATGCATTTTTGACATATAATAAGAGGTATCTGCAGTCAGAGGACTACAAGATGAAGAAAGGGAGAATCAGTAATACTATAATCACATCTACATCATATTTTGAACACACAAATCTATAACATTCGTGACATTCCATTAAAATCAAGAACACTTAAAAACATATAGCAAATTTGATCAACGATCACAATTTACAACAAATCCCTAAATTTAAAAATACGGTAGAAAGCAAAAAGGAAATTATGTATATTACAACAAATTATTCAAAATTTTCATAATTGACACACTCTTTTTGATACGAAAAGACCCTTATCTCAGTGATTTTGCACTCCTATCAAATAATGGGCTTCAGATAGTTCTAAGAAAATAACACAATTCGATATGTAATAAATTTCAACACAAACACATAAAATTATTTTGTAAATAATATCCTCAAAAACTGATAACTGGGTTGATTCTATTTATTTTATTTCTTCGGTTGTTTTTTTTTTTTTTTTTGGTGGGGTGGGGAGGTGTAATCGACTTATTACAGTTATCATCTTTGTACCATTTAAAACAACATAATGACGAACAAGTTTTTATTTTTTTAAATTTCGGAGACATTTTTCGTTATTCTTTTATCAAAACTAAGCACAGTGAAGTTTTTTTTTTTTTTAATTAATGTCTTTCAAATATTTATTAATGAAAAAATGATTTTACAAAACATAAATGCTTGCATAAAATATTGATATTTCCGACAATATAAATGTATAAATTCCTCTACGTTTTCGTAGATACCAGATAAACACTTTAATATACAAACATAGCCTAAGAAATTCTTGGACAAAATGAGTCATTTATTTTTCTATATCTATGTATACATATGATTTTGTAAATAATATTATGAGTTTTCGATTCATTTTCAGTTTGAATTGTACAATTTAGGTTTGCCTACTTGCATATCATAACCGAAAAACTAACTTTTTAGTGAAACTAACTTTTTATATAAATAAATTACTTCTTAATAATTGCATAATTTTCTATTTCAGATTTATTTTTAAAGAAGAAAAAAACTTTTAATGTTTTTTTATTTATTTCAAAACTGTTTAATATGTATCAATTTGCAACGTTCTTCTTAAAGCATTTCTCAAATGTTTAGCCTTGCTTTTCAAAAGGAAGTTGTGACTGATCCATTTGTGCATCTTCCACTAATCCTCTTGGGAAATCTTTGGGCTATCATTCGCGTTTATTCATAACTAATAAAGAAGAAACCGTGGTATTCAAATTAAATCTACTATATATAGTCAGGGTTTTCTAGCTAGCACGAAGAGGAGACAAAGAAAGCTAGGTGTCAGGTGAGATTGCTACTGATCAGGTATCACTACAAATTATTGAATATTTCAAATAATAAATAAACGAAGATTTTAAGTTGCGATTGGTCACTTAAAGTAACGTTAAGCTAATTTGGATAATTGAATTTATCTTAAATTAAAGTGGCCGATATTCATAGTTTTCGTATAATTCGTGCATCTCTTTATTGCTCCACTTGTATTGTTCATATTGAGACATTCTCTTCTTGAATTTAAGTGAATCAGTGTTGTTAATTTAGTTGATCATTAAATAAGTTTATTTTGAACATGTCTGGTATTCCTTCGCTTCCTGCCACACATCTAGGCGGGCAAGAGAGAAGGGGTATTCCTTCACAAAGTGAAGTGACATCTATAGGATAGCATTGGGAGAGTTTTTTTGTTGATGTTTTTTTACTTCGATGTGTACCATAGATGTTACTTATGATCTTAAGTGAACTTTTCCCTCTAAAATGGAAATCAGTTTTTTGGCGAATACAATTCCTGGACATAAACGCAGCCTTTTCTTAATTTTTTCCCCTCTTCTCTCTGTCCGAATAAATATTGTTATTTAAAAGAAAACTTAAAAACTGATAAGTTTCAATGTTCTTGCAAATGGCCAAACATTTACCAAACTTCTTGGGAATGGTTGTGTAAATAAATTTGCACTAAATGCCAGGCATGTATATAGAAAAGGCCCAATTAATCACGGACGCAAAACATTACAAGATAACACTAGCACAATTCAAGTAAAATCAACAACAAGAATGTAAAAACCGAGACATGACACCAAAGGATGTTTAACAGAAAAAAATATGCTATTCTTAACATCCCCCTTTTTTTAAAAAAAAAGTCAGTATAGATACTTAAAAACACCAGTAAAGGTCAATCGCTTAGTTCTCTTTATGCCACCACATAATATGAATACCATTGATATGTTACACATCCTATGTTATAACTCACTAGATGGTAGCACCTTACAATATAGAGTACATCTAGAGTAGTACCAGTTTTCTCCACTAGGTTCTCAGGATACATTTTGGCTATACTCATAGATATTCATTCTCATACCGGATACCAGAGATTAATCATCACGCCGATGATCTCGAATATGCGTCTACAATAAAGTTGTTAAATTTTATCTGAATGCATCCTGATTGAACTTTAACCCAACACGTCCTTCCATGGTGACCCGTAAGAATAAGATATTACGGCACATAAATAATGCTTTAGCTTTAAAATTTTCACAAAATAACTTGTGATATGGTCGATCTTTGGCGACCATATCTTTGGTGGTCAGCGTGAATTAGAGGTGTGGGGTTCTCGAAATGAATAGACATTTTAGAATTCTTAATATGACTTTATTAAGAGTTTAACTTAAATTTCTAATATATTGGACAAACTTATATTAAGTGAAAATAAACCAAAACACGTAGCCGTAACTAAAACAGATCGCGTAATTGGATGACTTATCTAAATAATTATATTATCCGCCTACTTTCAATTCTGATAATATTACAAGTTCTAATATCAAATAATCAGTCCTACCTTGAATCAAGCTACGGTTCAATCACTTTCAGAGAGACTTTTAAACACGCGTGCAATAGTATGCACCTTGTAGTAATGGCTAGAAATCTGTTAATCTTTGGTAGGCCGTCAAATTACACTTCTATCTTTTCCAAACAAAACTTTCTCTAAATTGCTATCCCGCTTACTAAAACTTATGTTCTTTTAAAGTCTATCTTATTTGCATCTACACTTGCATTTCACTTCTTGGATTTGGGTTGGAAAAGATTTGCCATTAATCTTGGCCGTCAAAGAACCCAGAGGTTATGTTACAGAAAAGACGCGTGAGCCCGTCACAAACTTAATTATTTGTCAAGAACTGGAAAACACGTGAAACCTTTAAGATGAATGACGTAAGCGCCGTTGAGATACTGACATATAACTTCAATGATCCTGCTCTTTGGTTAAGAATGGGTGATGGCCTATTTCAACTTGTGAGAAATCCTCACCTCCCTCTTGGGCACCTAGATACGTAGGAGGTAGGTAAGATACACTGGCCATGATCCAATATTGACCACACAAAATAACGACACAAATTCAATTAATAACAGAAAGAGAAGGTCTCGGTGCTAACCGCGAAAGTGGAACCAGGACGAAATACACGAATGATTAGGAGACTATCAAACTCGATCCTTAAGTTATATAGGATCTAATCTATTATCCGATTTAATCTAATATTAATTTAACCGCAGTGATCAATCGTCACTTTTAAATCTGTTGTTCTTTGTGAAATTACTTCCACTCAGGTATCTCTGGACAGCCCATTTATTTATATACAAACACGAAAAACGATCACGGATACTGCATACAGCAAACAAGTCTGACCCAAAAGCACACAGCAACAGGTCAGCCAGTGAAACCACTAGAAAGAATATGTTGGAGTGAAGCGGGAAAACCGCGCGTGGGAAGATCACACAGCTATTCTTCAGCCAGAAAAAATAGTTCACTTGCTTCACTCCAACATACCCCTCCTGCGAGTGATACATTTTTTTCAAACAATACAAATGTTATGAACACATACACAATACACATAAAATATAACAATAAACACAGTGACATAAATCAAGATAGTAATGAAATTTTTTGCATTGAATATTCTAACTTTTCTACATTCATGGCTTTCGTAAAAAAATCTGCAATTAAAAATTCTGTGTTTGGATGTATTCTAATTTAATTACAGTATCTCCAATTAAATCCTTTATAAAATGAAAACGTAAGTTCATATGTCTTGATTTATTTGAAAACGGGTACCCTTAATCCACTGAATTGCTGCTTGACTATCTGAATTTAAAGTTACAGCATTATTTATAAATTGTTCCCATTTTAATTCAGTTAACAAATTTACAGTCCAAATTATATCTTTACAAATTTCAGAAATAGAAAATAACTCTGCTTCACATGTTGATAAACTAACATTCTTTTGATTACGACATTTCCATAAAATTAACGAATTACCAAGTAAAACTACACCTCCAGAAAATGATTTTCCATTTTCTGCATTTCCCCAACTAGCATTTAAAATACCAAATTCTTTTTCATAAAACAATTTTTTATCTTTTGAGCCCATCAAATATCTTAACCCTCTTTTAGCCAAATCGTAATGTCTCTTCTATAGATTATGATTAAATTGGGATAAATAAGACGTTACAGAGGAAATATCAGGCCAAGTTATATTAGCTAAATAAAAAAGTTCACTAATTAATTCATGATACATAGTAATATCAATAAATTCATTTGAGAGGGAAAATTTTTGTCTTCCCCCTTCACAATTGGAGTTTTGACACTTTTACAACTTTCTAAATTATGTTTGACTAATAATGAATTAATGAAGTCACACTGAGATAAATAAATACCATTTTCACATTTTTCAATTGCCATGCCTAAAAACTCAACCACTTTAAATACATTTTTAATCTTACTAACAATATCTTCATACATTTTATCATTGTTACAAAAAAAATAGCTAAATCATCTACATACATAATATAAGAACACTTTGATTATCAGTTTTAATAAAAACACAATTATCAGAAACTAATTGTTTTAAACCAAAATTTTCTAATTCACTCTTTATTTTCACATACCAGTTTCTACCATACAATGGCAAACCATAAATACTCTTTTTCAATTTACAAACTTTGTCATCTCCAATTAATTTCTTATAACCAGGAGGAGGTAACACATACACAGTCTCCTCTAAATCGCCATGTAAGTATGCAGTTTTTACATCAAAGAAATTAACATTTAATTTTAATTTAGCTGCAACTGCAATTAACAATAAAAAAGATTCAATATTTACAACTGGGAAATACGATTCTGAATAATCTACGTTTTTAATTTGATTAAAACCAGCTGCTACAAGCCTTGCTTTGTATTTTATATTTTTCCCAGCATTATCTTGTTTTAAACTATATACCCATTTAGTTTTTATTAATTTTGATTTCGAAGGTTTTTGTACGATTTCCCAAACTTTATGTTTATCTAACGAATCTAATTCATTCTCCATTGCCAATTTCCAATTTTGACATTTAGCACTATTTTTTGCCTCAAAATAAGAGTTTGGTACATTATTCCTTAAATGAACTGACATCTGCTTAGATTTTAATCTTTCCGATCTTCTAAAAGTGATTTGATTTTATATATCGTTCAATTCAAGTACCGGGAGCTGGATTCTGTCTGTCTGAGGCGATGACGTGGTCTGAAGGGGAATTGATTTATCATTCTCAATTGCTACCGGCCCATTATTTATTTCAAAATTAGACGATACTCCATTCTCTGTATTTTGATTAATTTCGTTTCTTTAGGGAGAGACTTCAAAAAACGAGTCAATATCCCATGTTTCATTTTCAATCTCACCTAAATAACTACTTCCTTTTAAAGATTCATTTAATTTTTAACTGATCTCTCCTCAATTACTTTTTGATTTTTAATATCATAAATTTGATATCCCCCTCCTTTCTCTAGCATATTCTAGCATAATTCCACGTCTTCCTGGAACTTCAAATTTATTTCTCAATACTTTCGGAACGTGAAAATAGGCCACACAGCCAAATTTTTTGAGATAATTTAATTTTAGTTTATTACCTGTCCAAATTTCTAATGGGATTTTTTCTTTCCCTTTTCGTGGTGTAATATTAGATACTTGAGTACTACAATTAATAGCTTCAGCCCAAAATTTTAAAGGAAACTTCCTTTCATATAATAAAGATCTACCTCTTTCTAGGAGAACGCGGTTAGCTCTTTCTGCTTTGCCATTTGATTCACTATTATATGGAATTGTTTTTTCATGAAATATTCCTAAATTAGCAAGGTAAGTAACTAGTTGTTCATTTACAAATTCTAACCCATTATCAGTTCTTTTCTTTTTAATCCTTTTATCAGTTAAATTTTCATATTTAGCTTCAAATTGAGAAAATATATCAAACACTTCATATTTATTTTTTAAGAAATAAGTACAGTACACACACACATGCCAGAAAAATCATCTACAATTACCATAAAATATTTTGCACTACCATACAATTCGATATTAATTGGACCACACAGGTAGGCATGGAGCAACTCAAGAATTTGTGAACTTTGACTTATATCAATACTATGATGAGTTTTTCTGGTTACTTTTCTATATCACAAGTTTCACATATGAAATTATTTACATTATCAATATCAATATAATCTTTCATTTTAAGCATATATTTACAATTTATAAATGACATAACCTGTTATGCCAAATTTCATAATTATTAGTAGATTGATCAAAAATATAACACTCTCAGAATTTAATTCTAATTTAATTTCTAATCTACCATTATTTTTAGATGCTTTATTATTTTTATCATATATCAATACACAATTATTTTCTGATTTAATCTTACAACCTTTATCCATTAAACATGTTACACAGACATTAAATTACATCTTAATTGAGGAACATAACTGACATTAGTAATTGTTAGATTAATAGAATTACAATGTTTTGAACTCACAGTTTTAGCTGAAACGTTTCCAGTTCCTTGGCTCATCATTTTTGAATTTCTGTCGGCTAAATAAATATCCATAACTTCTGGACTAATGTTTTTGAACCACGCAGATTCTTTAGCCATATGACAGGATGCACCACTATCCAGGATCCAGGTATTGTCACAAAGTTTTTCTTCTCGATGGGAAGCTGTAAATATTTGATGGTTTCTAGACGAATTATATTTCTTCGGGTTATATTTCTTTGGCTTGTACATGGAGAGTTCTTGTTTCTATAGTAACAATCCTTTGCCAGGTGATTTGGTTTTCTGCAAATATAGTAATGTCTTGTTTGATTTTCATTTTCTTGTCCTGGAATAAAATGCTTCAGCATTAATCCCATCCATACGGGTTTTAATTGGAAAAATGAAAATTGCCTCTTCTTCCCTTAGAATTTGAAGAATTTCCTCCATAGTCTTTTCCCTCTGGGTCTTTAAAATCTCTTGCATCTTGGAGAATTTTCCATTCAATCCTATAACGGTATGGTAGACCAATTTCCTTGGCGACATGTCCAATCCTAGGGAGTGACACTTAGTCGATATCCCCCGTGCTCTTGCAATATAATCCGCTACAGTTTCAACTTGCGGTAAACCCCAGTGATGTAGTCAAGACGGCCTTCGTCACGAAAAACGGTACGTACGCATTCAAGCGTATGCCATTCGGGCTGTCAGGGGTGGCTCCTAATTTTCAGAAAGTGATTGATATCATTTTAAAACCGATGATAGGGTGGTTTTTGAGTGTGTATATGGATGACGTCATTATAGTGTCTCCATCGTTTGCTCACCACTCATTTAAGAGAGGTTTTTAGATAGTTACAAGAAGCACACACACACAGAATTAACATTGAATAAGGATAAGTGTAAATTTGGTTGTGACAAATTGAAATATTTAGGATTGGTGATTAGTAAGGATGGAATTACAACGGACAAGACAAAGGTTAAAGCTATAATGGAGATGAAGCTCCCTAAAAATTCAAAGGAAGTCTCCAAAATTTTAGGTGCATCCTAGTGCGAAGTTTATTAAAAATTGTGCCGATCTATGCGAGCCTCTTTATAATTTGAAGAAGAAATTTAAAAAACTTTGTTGGTCAGCAGAGGCGCAGAGGGCATTTGACGCGGTTAAAATGGCGATTATGGAAGCGCCAGTTTCAAAATTGCCCGATTTCAAAAAACCCATTTGAATTATTTACGGATGCGAGTTCAATTGACATAGGCGCAGTTCTCAATCAAGAACAGAGGCTGGTAGTGTACGCCTCACGCACGCTTAGTAGTGCGGAGAGAAATTACATGGTGACGGAAATAGAGTGTTTAGCGGTAGTTTGGGCTCTAAATAAATTTAGGACGTACTTAGGTTCACTGCCGGTAAAAGTAATAACTGATCATGCTGCATTGATGCGTTTGACAAATGGTAAAAATTTGTCTAGTAGGATGATAAGGTGGGTTATGAAATTAGCGGAATTTAATATAGAATGGGAACACCATCCTGGAACTCAAAATGCGGTGGCGGACGTTTTGTCGAGAAACCCGGTAGAAAGTATAAGTAGAAGAACAAGTTAATTGTGCAATAATCAGGGATTTAGTACTTTTGTCGCGGGAGCAATTAATTGAAGAGCAGAGAAAGGGCCCAGAGTTAAGTCATATATATCGATAGCAGGAAAACCCTGAGGATAATTCAGTTAATGCGACAATATGTGAGAATTGGTCTCGCGATTTTTGGTTATTTGAGGGCTTATTGTTTTATGCGAAACATGCAACTTCGTTAAGAGAAATGAGAGTATATATTCCGCAGTCATTGTGAAGTGAAATAATGCGTGAATTTCACGACAAACCAATAGCAGGTCATTTAGGACGTTCTAAGACATATAATAAAATAAGGGATGTTTGTTATTTCCCTTCTGTGAGAAAATACATTGCACAATATGTCTCTACATGCCACATGTGTCAAATAAATACTTATAAAAACGCATTACCAGCGGATCGCTTGATTCCGATAGTAACAAATTATCCAAACGAGATATTTACGTTAGATTTGTTAGGTCCGTTCCCTGCGTCGCGAGTGAGACGTAACCGATATGTTTTAGTAATTACGGACCACTTCAGTAAGTGGGCGGAAATTATACCCCTTAAAAAGGCCTCAGCAAAAATAACAGCTGATAGTTTATTTGATAATTATATATCGCGTTATGGAGCTCCAATAAAAATGATAATTGATAACGGTCCCCAATTTATATCCGATATTTTTGAACATTTGAGTAACCGATTAGGCATACGGCATGCGAAGACAGTTTTACATAGCGCGTTAATCGTGATCTTGTGCAAATGATTGCCAATTATGTTAACGATCATCATGAAACATGGGATCAGTTCTTACGTGAGTTTGCGTATGCGATTAGAACGGTAGTGAATGAAACGACGGAAAAAACCACTGCAGAATTGTTTTTAGGAAGAAAATTAATTAGCCCATTTCTAAAATTAGTGATGGTATCGGTCGGAACAGAGTTTGCAGTAGGGAATATTGAGAAATTGTGTGATGAAGTTAGACGAAATACTAAGGCTAAACATGAAAAGTGGGTGAAATATTACAATAAACGGAGGCGAGATGTTCGGATTCAAGTTAACGATTGGGTCCTGGTGCAGACACATCCCTTAAGTTCAGCAGCAAAAAGGGTGGTGGCAAAGTTTAAGCCAAAATTTGAAGGTCCTTATAGAGTGTAAGAGGTAAAACATAACAATTTAGTGATTTGGAAAGCAGGAAAAAGGTTAACAGTTAACGTAGATCAAGTCAGACTAAATCATCAAAGGAAAAGTGATGAAAATGAGATAAGAGCCGGTAGTTCTGATTGCAATGGTTTAAGGTATAAATCGAGTAATGTTGAAGGTGTGCGGCCTAGATCAAATGAGTCACAGTACAGTAGGAATAATGGGTCAGGTGAAAGGCGAGAAGAATAAAGGGAAAAGATACAGGTCTTAAGGAAAACCAGGGTGAGAGGCATACGAGTATTATCGGTAAAAGCAGACCACTTATCAGGTCCTCCCATAGTTCGTGGGCAGAACTGAATAGAAGAGCCAAGAAGAGTAAAAAGGAAATTCTGGGGTATAAACACTGGATCTGAAGGGCTAGAGAGGAAACATGGAAAAAGAATAGTACAGCAGGGAGATAAGAGAAAATTAATTGCAACTAGTAACAGTCTAACTACTTTTAGAAAAAAAAGTCCGGAGAGAGGAACCAGCGATGCCAGGTACCAGCAGGTACAATTTAAGGCCAAGAAAAGGGGAAAAAGTGGAGTCCCATCCATCCAGTGAGAAGAGAACAAACCAAAGGGGACCAGTCCGGTCCAGAGGAAGAAGAGAGCAACAGTACAGCCCCTACTCCATGGAGCAAGTAAGGTCATGCGGTCTGAGTGCCAGAAGCAGAAGAGCCCTGCAACAACGCCAGGAAAGGAGCGGAGGATCGAATAGTAGGCGATCACAGAGTTTGGAGGTCCGAGTAGGAGACGTCAACTATAGGACACACTAAGCAGGTTGTACAGTTTCATTATATATTTTTATTGACAGGCAGTCAGGAGAATTATTGCAAGATGCAAGTCATTTGTTAATTAAAATTTTTTTTAAAGAGTTTTGCAAAAGTTGACACTACAATGGGGTACATTTTTCGAGAGGATTGAAAAATGAACCCCATTTGTAAATTTTTTTCAAAATTTCTGTTGAAAGCAATTGTATTTGTACATTTGTTTACTGCTGTGTATGACTTCGCTGAGATGCGAGAATTCCTTGGGTTGTTTGTTTTAAGTGTTTATTGTACAAATGTTTGTAATTGTATACTATATATATATTTCTGTATTGATTGATATTAATGTACATCTGGTTTTGGGAACGCGGCGTAGACAGATTATTAACCATAACACTAACAGTGCTGCGCGATTAGAGGGGAATTTTCTTTAAAAAAACCAGACGAGGTGTATATATATGAAAAATAATTGTGATTTAAAATAAAAATGTATATAAATTGTAAAATATGTGAAAGGTAATTGTATGGTGTGAAAAATTGTTGTTACAAAATATTTAAAGATTTTTCCTTTCAGGGTGGCTGACCCTGATAACTTGAAGAGGCAGTTTTTTTTTTAGGTAGAAAGAAGTATATTGTAAGAATCTAGAAGATTGTAAAGTTTGGTACCTGATTGAAAATTGTATTTTTTTTTTAAATATGTTTTGTAATTTAAGATCGGTTTGTGTATGACCCTGGTTTTTTATGCCTTTTATTCTCCGGGTCCGTTGCCCGAATGGGTTACACCTTCATAAATATGTAAAAGTGAATCTAAAGTGAGTAAAGATATAAATGATAATTTTGGTGTAGTTATTTGGGTAAAATTATTGTGGCTATTGAAAGTTAAAGTTTAAAACGAATATTGAAAGTTAAAGTTTAAGACAAATATTGAAAGTTAAAGTTTAAGATGAATATTGAAAGATAAAATTTGATCACGTAATTTCTTAAAGGCCATTAAGACCCTCGAATAAATCACGTTTTTCTTTTTGGAGGGATTGTGACGGGCTCATCGAGATTTCTACTAAAACCCCTCTTGGGTTTCTTTGGGGTCAGAATGGCAATTATTTCCAACCAACTCGAGAAGTGAAAAGTGAAATATTCAAATTAGGAATCTTATAAATAGTAAAAGTTTAGCGTACGCAGGGTGGTTATGGGAAGTGAATATACGAGGTCTATGTTTACAAGTGCTTAAGCTAAAGTGAGAAGAAATCTCGCATTCAAGATTTAATCAATCTGTGCCAGTGCGTTCAAGTTTAAGGTGGATACCATTCTACAAGGATAACCGCCACGTCAGTAAGGATGCAAGTGAATTGCTGCTTATCCAAGTTAGAGCGGTAGGACCATTTAATTAAACTACTAGGAACTGTGTATTTATTGAGATTAGGATTAGTCGGTAAAGTTAGACATATTGGTCAGTTACGCGATTATTTGGTGATACGTATTGTGTGTCTCCTTACCCCAGTTTCACTTGGTTTGAATATTAATAATATTATTGTATATTGTTTAAGTTAAAATCTTAAAAAAGAGTTATTAAGATTATGGCAACGTCTGGTTCTTCATTCACTCCCACATCTCTTGGTCACGAGGATAATGTAGAAGTAGGACATCCCCGACTGGGTGCCTTATAAGTTTTCATCTTAAGCTCCCATATAAAATAGTTCGTTTCGTTTAAATCGGGAATTGTTATTTTATACATTATAGGTAAAAAGGTTTAAGCGTTCACAAGGTCAGTTAACACATCACACAGATGAACCACGGACTCTTGCTATCACTAGTTGTTCTTTGTGAAATTACTTCCACTCAGGTCTCTCGGGACAGCCCATTTATATATATACAAATACGAAAAACGATCATGGATACTGCACACAGCAAACAAGTCTGACCCAAAAGCACACAGCAACAGGTGAGCCAGTGAATCCCGTAGAAGAAATATGTTGGAGTGAAGCGGGAAAACCGTGAGTGGGCAGGTCACACAGTTATCCTTCCACCAGAAAAAATAATTTACTCGCTTAACCCCAACAAAATCTTTACCCTAATAAGTATTGAATCATAATAATTCAATAATGATATCCGTCAGTAATAATATCACCTGACTTCTGATTTACATTCATTTCTATTCTCAATCTATCTAAAAAAACCTTGACTGTATACAGTAAACTTAATTCACATATCATGGTTTCTTCTTCAGAAGGGTTTGCCGAATTGATAGCCCAAAGATTTCCCAAGAGGGTTAGAGGATGATACGCGAATACATTCGTCACAAACGTGGCTTCCTAAAGCAATAACGGACAGCAAAACAAAAATTTAATTACATCATCGCAAATCTACCACCAAAAGCTGTAACTATCATTAGCGATGTAATCCTGAATCCCACCCAGTGGGACCTTTTGAAATGGCGAGAATGAAGTTGATAAAACGTAGCGTTGAATCACCCCATTCAGAAATCAGGAAATTACTCATCGGAGAGGAGATCGATGTCCAGTAAATTATTGCGCGTCATGAGGAGGCGCAGGGAATCCCATGGTGTTTCGGATGAACTTATGCTCAAACTTTTCCAGCAGCGTCTACCGACTCGAGTGCAATCCATCCTTGCGGCTATAAACCAGTTGACATAGGAGAAAGTAGCCGAGGTAGTCGATAGAGTAATGGAGGTGACGCCAATTGCAATAAGTGCCTGTTCAGTTTCCTCAGACAGTAATTCCATTGAAATTCATTTACTTGAGGAAATAAAAAAATTAAATTTGCGCATTGATGAAATTTCTCGTAGCAGAAGTCGTCATCGCAATCGTAATCTCCTATTTCATAAACGTAATCGCTCTAAATTAAAAAAATATAAGCAGTGTTGGTGCTATTGCAAATTTGAATCAGCAGCACACAAGGGTTTCAAAAAACGAGACCGACCCAGTATAATGGCGACCAGCGCCATGCCAAGAAATTCTCGTCACCTTTTTATTCGAGATAGGCGTATTAACGTCATATTTTTAATTGACACTGGATCTGATTGTATCCATAATTCCATCAATAAAAACGCAAAGGCAACATAATTCACAAATGACACTTTCTGCAGCCAATATATCACCCATACACGTATATACAACTCAGACTCTTTATATTTTGGCTTAAGGAAAATTTTCAAATGGACACTTCTAGTCGGTGACGTTTCAACCCCAATTTTGAGCTTATTTTTTTATATAACTTCTGTTTAGTACCCGATATAAGTAAGCAAGCATTGCTGGAGACAAATATTAAATGTCTCATTGAATTTTAGGCAATAATAAAATTCATTCAATTAAAACTATGTCAGGGGATAGTGTTCATCATAAATTTTTAAGCAAATTTCCTGACATCACAAAACCTCCTCGGCCTGATCAAGAAAATAAACCATGAAATTGAAACATCTGGTAGACCTATAACAGCTAAAGCTCCCTGCCTTGCTCCCGATCGTCTCCGCATTGCAAAAGGGGATTTCAGAACATGATTGATATAGATTATATGCCCCCTTCCAAAAGTAATTACCTCTCACCTTTACATATGGTTTTCTAAAAAAGACAGCACAGAGTGGCAACCATTTGGGGATTACCGAGCATTCAGTGCTCAAACTGTGAGCGACTTACTCCAGAAGTTGCTCCCTCACTGTCTTGTCTACCTAAGGGTGTAGGAGGAATAAAAGAAGAACCAGAAACTTCCATAATAACAATTATTTATTTACTCAATCACACTAACCAACAACTTACTCTTAAAATGAATGACAAAAGAATAGTAGAGAGAAAGCAATGAATATTAAGAAAATATGCACAAGTAGCTTAATTTAACTCAACCTAATCCACTAATTCAACACAGTGGCCAAACACCACTTTTAATCTTTACCTGCGAAATCTTTTTTATTCGATCTCACCTGTGTAGACAAGGTAACAGCTTCTTAACTCTTTCTTCTATAATTACAAAACTTTAACTTTATATAGTCGAACTAATCTGAATATCAAGGATTCTTCTTGAATTTCAGCAGTTACTCTGTCTATTGAAGAAATATTGTCCGCCTCAAGTCATCTTCGTACGACAACTGAACATCTTTACTTCCGTCGCCAAATATATGCTTCCTCCTGATTTGTCTTGGGGGTTCAAAAGAAATTTCAAGCTCTTCACATAAACCTTTAACGTATATTAAAGCGTCATCTACGAATTCCTCTAGTTTTGCTTCTATTATGGTCTGTAAAGCACGTATTTTTTTAGCACATTGATGGATATTTAGTCCCTCTGTTTGCAAATATACTGCTGGCAACCGTAAATGCAACACCCTGAAGGAAGCATGCAAATAACATGAAATTTACAACATGCATTAGCGGAGGTGAGATATGCAAATGATTAGAATTTCAGCGCAGACACACATCACGCGCGCCTGTGGCGCCACCTCAAAGCGCTATTTAAGGCATGGAGGTTTCGACGATTTCAAGCTCGGCAAACGTGTTTTTCTTGTGGTTTTTTCAGAAAACGATCAGTTATGTCTCGTAGAAAACAGCGATCAGCTTTTGATCAAGTATCTGAGTTCGACAGAGGAAGGATAGAGGCCTACCAAGATTGTGGATTATCTTTCAGGAAAATCGGTAGTCGTGTTGGATGAAATCATACAACTGTAATGTGGATATGTGACCATTGGATGCAGAAGGGGACGACGGACCGACGTGGTCGATCGCATCCACCTGAGTGCACCTCTTCACTTGAGGACAGGCAAATTGAGAGCATGACAGTGATGAATCGCTCAGTCACATCACGAGCCATAGCACAGCACATTGAGTCTGTAACGCATCATTCAGTGTCTGCGCGTACCATTCGACGCCGTTTACAGCAGAGTGGTCTGTCCGCAAGACGTCTATTGCTTGGTCTACCCTTGACGCAGAACCACAGACGTCTTTACCGCCGTCTTTACCACAGACGTCTTTACCGCCAGAATGTGGTGGAAGAATGGAATGAAGTTGTCTTTACTGACGAGTCACGCATCTATCTGCAACACCACGATGGTCGGATTCGAGTCTGGAGATACCGTGGAGAGAGGATGCTGAACAGCTGTGTTATGCACCGCCTCACTGGTCCTGCACCGGGTATTATGGTATGGGGCGGTATTGGATATCACTCTCGCACTCCTCTAGTACTCATTGCCGGTACTTTAAACAGCCATCGCTACATCTCCGAGGTTTTGGAGCTAGTTGTCCTTCCTTACTTTCAGGGCTTGGTCACAGCCATATTTCAGCAGGATAATGCGTGACGACACGTGGCACGCATTGTCCAAAGGTTCTTCGTCAACCACCAGATTGAATTGCTTCCCTGGCTGGCTCGCTCTCCGGATCTTTCGCCGATAGAAAATATGTGGTCCATGGTTGCTCAACGATTGACACCCACAGCTGCCACACTAGATCAACTTTGGCAACGTGTGGAAGTTACTTGGTCTGCTGTACCCCAAGAACACATCCGAAGTCTCTTTGAATCAATACCGAGGCGTGTGGCAGTGGTAATCTCCAACAATGACGGCTACTCTGGCTACTGATTCCGGCAGGAACCACACTTCCCAGAAGTCTATAAATTTAATCATTTGATACTTGGCCAACATGTTATCTACAAAATAAATTTTGTTGTGCTATCTCTTGTCTTTCTTGGTGTTGCATTTATTGTGGCCAGCAGTGTAATTTTGAGCACCATTAACTTTACACAGTACCGGTTGCCAGAAGTCTAAGTAACATAAAAACGAATGCGATTTGCATAGCGTCTAATAAACTTTTTTCATCACTGCGTGTATTAAAGATTTCTCTAGTTTCCTTCAGTTTCGTCACGCGGGCGCGATTTGGAGTTTGAAATATTTTTTGAATTTAAATATCGTGGTGCTTGTCGCCACCCCTTTTCGTATGCCACCCTCCTCTGCACCCCCCACGCTACGCCACGTCGTTCGCTTCTCTCAACTCGCAAGATGATTCCAGTTTAGATGGATGCCGAGGCATGACACAGTCCTGTTATCAGCTCGTGAACATGACCACTTGGTTATTGCGTCTGCATCTTTAACTCTTACGCATTTATCAAATTTAACACGTGTCCCTTGTGTAGCTTTAGAATGATGTCAACTAATCAAAAAATATTTCATTTAAAAAACTGAATATGGATGCCATTCAGAAAGACAGTATTAACTCAAGTTTAAACTATGCAAAAATGCAGATCAGGAGGATTTAGCTTAGGAATTTCAGACCAAAAACATATTATTCAAATCATTTTAAATTTTTAATCAATCAAGAGTTTTTTATAAATTATTTTTAGAATAGAACACACGGATTCTTTAAATTTGACAGTGTTTATTTCTCTACTAGTTTCATTTCAAAATCTCCTTTCTGCAGACTGTCCGGAAGTCATCTTTAGCAGTTTCGAATATAAAAATGTGAAACATATCATCTGCTACTTTTTGGTGACGTGATATGGAAATAGCCAATCAGTTTTAAGGACAGAACAGCTTTTAAAACAAGCTGTGTTTTATATTTTCTCACCTATAGATGTCGCTGCAGGTCTTTTGACAATGTTGTGGTTTTTATCTTTCTGAGCATTGTGTGTGCAATTCATTTAATGTCATATTGCAAATCGAGTGTGATTGCGGTAGTGTATTTTTGTTCGCTTTACTTTTCAGCTTAATAGTTACAACTGTGTAAATTACTTTCTTCCCTGAAATTTCGAATGGATTTAACTCTCTTTTGTGCGCTGTCATGTTAATAAACGCGAGTGCTGCGAAATTCCATTCTGCATTTTAATTGAAAAACGTTACATGTGCTAATAGGATACCTGTTGGAAATGAGTTGGGGAACAGAGCTTTGGGTATGATTTTATAACTATCTTTTTCTTTTGAAAGTTTTTAGTATTTTTATGAAATGTAATCCATTTACTTGTTTCGATTTGATGTAACTAATAATTTTGGAATCCTGCATAATTTGTTTACATGATCAGGGGGTGTTTCATATAAAGTTAAGCTTACCTTTTCCTCCTTTGCCGACAGGTGAAGTTATTTTTTTATAATCTGTTTTTTAGCTCGCATTTTCGTTTTGTTTTTTCGTGCTTGTGAGGGTTTTTTCTTTATTTTTATAAAGTATTTTAATTATGAGAATGATCATAAATTTTTTTGTTTCATAAATATTGTACTTGCAATGAAGTGGATTTAACTTCAATAATAAGTTTTATGATCGCATCACTAGATTTTTGCGTAGTTATATTATGTTTTTATCTGAAAGAATATTTTGATTTCCAGTCACTAAAAAGTTGAATGCATGTTTGAATACATAGTATTTGATTTTAAAATAGCCGGGAATGGGTTTTATCTTAAATTGATTGGAATGACTTATATTTTAAATTTTCAAATTAATGCTCATAACTTTGCAATTTTTTTTTTTTTTTTTTGCAGCCTTTGTTGTGAATTTAGAATGTTATTGATTCAAATTATGACTTGTATTATCTTTCGATTATTAATAAAATTTAAAATATTTTTTATTAAAATTTATCAGGAAAGTAAATTTGAGAGTTAAAATTTTCTTTTATAGTATACAGTGTTATATTGTAAACAGCAATGAATTTTTTGTTGAACAATTTTATCTTTATACATTTTTAAGGTATGAGATGTAAAGTGATGTTTTCCAAAATTGTTGGACATTAAACTAGTTATTTTTTAAAAATTATATGTTTTTCTTTTATTGATTACTTTTGTGAAAAAATTGCATAATATTTATTTTCAGATCTGTTTAATTCTTTATTGCCTTAATATTAAGAAATGATATTAACAGGGGAAAATAAATTTACTGATACATTTTTAAAATTGAATTTAGAATTATATATTTAAAAGCAAAAATAAATTATAAAATAAAATTTTTTTAAAAAAAAAATCAGTAATACTTAAATGATAAATATTTAATTCAAATTGTTTCAAAATCAGATATGACGAAAAGATGAAGATGAATTTTCAAATGAAAGAAAAAGAATCTTACAAGTAACTTAACCAATATTTTGTTTTGAGTGTTGAAAATATTACTTCATTAAAAAAATTACTTCACTATATATATTTTTTTTTATACTTGGGTTTGTGTCTCATCTGCTTTTTTAAAAGCTATATTGTATACCTTGTTTATATTTTGTACCCAAGTGTCTGTTCCCATTGCTTCTTTCTTAAGGCTATCTTGGCATAGTATTAAAAAGCCTAATACCAGCTTTTAACATATTTTCACGTAGAAAATATCGAATTTTCCTAGAAATTAATGATCTTGTTTAACATCTCTTCATTAGAGTGCAACGCTAATGAAAAAATTCTGTCTAACCATTTTTTATATTGAGTTCTAATAATTTTAAGATTCCAAAAATATACAGTCTTGTATATCAATTTATATAGTAAAGAGTTGAAATATGAAACATGTTTTGTATCTTAAAAACGGATTGATTTATAATATTAAATATTCCACATTTCTGTGGCATCATTAAATTGAGAATACAATATTAATACTAAAGGATTTTGCTATTGTAAAAAGTGATCCGTTTTTTTTTAATACTATGTAAAGGTGGCCTCAAAAGTTTGCACCGAGAGTTTAAATTTTCAGCTGGTTTAAAATTATATTGGCCTATAGCTACATTAGATTGCTCACAGAATTAGTTTTGAACTTCAGTTTTAGGAAGATATATCTCATGTGGAACTTTCTGCTGTGTTTGAATTTAATACTCTTACTTTTTATGTCTTATTTCGAAGGACTGATTAGTACTCTAGATTAGTTAGTACTATGTTAACTTGACTAATATTCTTTTTAAAAGTTTTTCAGTTTTAGTATATTATATGAATTTTTTCCCTTAGAAAATTGTTGTACCTTAATATATTGCTTTAAAAAATTATTCCTTTTTATTTTTTGAGCAATATATAAATAAAATTATTATAAGTCTGCTTTCATAATAGAAACTGCATTTCTAAAGTTATTTTTATGTATCTATTATGCTTTTTTTTATGTGTACCTTTTTTTTCCCAACTGTTCTTTTTATATCATGTGACCTATTCTTTTTCTCTCAACCTCATACTAAAAATGTATATTTTGGCAATATAAATACTTTAGAACATTTATTTTTCTCTTGTCATGTAGGTTAGTGTATAGTACAATAATAATTACATGCCTTTATGGATATGTATAACACTTAAAAACTTTACTTGATACATTAACAGACATGAAAATTTGTTTCTATTTGTATGATATGAAAATGAGATGTAATGTGATTTTTCTGTTTTGTTTTCTCTTTTTATAAAAACCATTTTGTAAATTAAGCATTTTTTGCTACTTGACCTAATAATGCCTTTGCAGAAAAAAGCCATTTAACCAATTAATTGGACCTGTTATTTTTGTAAAAGGAATAAATAAAAAAAGGAAAGGAATAAATATAAAAAGGAATAAATATTTTAGTACAATTTAAGTGCTATTTTATCTATAGGAAAAATAATAAGAAATTCATAGCTAAATGTATTGTCATTGGATGTTCTTCACTATGGGGAAAAAAATAAATGAATTTATAAACTTAATATTAAATTTATGTAAAGTTAGTTATTAATATGTACATTTATAGAGATTTTGTTTGAAAAAAAAATTGTCTGGTGTTGTAAAGTATATATATTGCATCCCCTTTTATTTTGTGTTGATGTAATTTTTTTAAATAATTTTTTTTTCAAAAAATAATTTTTTTTTAAATATAGGAAGAAAAAAAATTGCATTTTACATTGGTAGAATTTTTACAAAATTATCATTTATAAAAATCTAATATTAATTTACATGCAATTTGTTTCTCATGTTAAACTAGCATATTAAATATACAGTGAACTGAGGGGGCGGAGACTTTTTTTCATGTTAAAAGATACTGTGAAAAAAAAATATATAACAAAAGTAAGTTTATTAGAGTACATTTTATTTGTAGATATGCATGCATTTAATAAAAATCAATGAAAGAAAAACATTTTTTAGAACAAAATGAAATTTAATGAAAAATTTAGCAATTCCAAAATCTTTACAGATTTCTATTTTCATCTTCTGTTTTTGATCAACAGCTTAAGAAGCTCCATTTTCATTTCAAGCGAAATAGGAGTGTGCCCCCCCCCCTTTTTCCGAGCTGTTTGCCATTGTACTCATAACAAAAATTCTTCCAAAATTGAAAATAAGACTTGAACCAAACTCACTAATTTGTACTCATACTGCAATGTCACCAAATTCTGAAGCCAACTGATGAGATGTTTTCATGTGGCTTTTGTAGGGGTGGAGGATGACAGTGTCACAGGCTATTCTGAGGGTATTTCAAAGTAAAGTTATCCTCCTTTCTACGAAACGGTTCGGTCCTAGGAGAGCCCACACCTCTACAAAATCTATTATCTTTCCTGCGCAGCTGGTGTTTTCCATATTTTGTTCATTCCGAGGAGGAAAGTCTTTTCGTGTTGAGCGATTTTCGTTTCTTGTTAAGAGAAAAAATGCACGAAATTACATAGTAGTTTTTCGTAACTTGCTATTTTGTGTTAACTGATGATTAGCCTCTTGAGCATTTTCGCTTCAAATGTATCTTTTAAAATGTAAGGAACCCAAATTTAAATTTGCTTAAAAAATTACTGATGTTAATTTAAATTTTTAGTTTCAATCTGCTGTGAAAAATAATTATAGGGAAAAATTGTAATTGTTCTTGTCTGAAAATTGAGAGTAATGGTTGTTGTAAAGCTTGAATAGTAGAGCTGCTTATGATCCACGAAAAGGTACTGTGAACAGTGGCGTAGCGTGGGCTTTCGCCGCCTGGGGCCGATCGGAAATTTATCGCCTCCTTGTTTTAATTATTAGTCAAGAAAATTAGTAACAGTAAAAAGCAGCTTTAAATTTTTTTATTGATTAAAAATGCACTTCTCTTGTTCTTTTACATAGCAAAATCTTTTATACAATTATCAATATCAATATGTATGTCATGTTCAATTGCCAGAATAGCTAAATTTATTAGCCTTAACGCGTGGACATAGTCTATCTGAGATAATTTTTGTGATTAATTTTAGCTTAGAGAAGCTTCTCTCGCAACTGGCCTTATTGATGGCTGATGTTAAAAAAAATCTCATTATAACAATGTTAGGTAAGCCATCTTCAAGTTTGGACTCAATAATATATTTTAATAAACCCGGAGAGAGCCAGACCTAATGGTTTCTTTTTTACAGCCTGGGTCTGTTGCAGCTACGAAAGCTTGTAGATGTACGTTCTCAAGTTGGAATTCGTCTTTATAAATGTCTTGAGGAGCTTGAGAGATCTAAGAAGTTCGTCCATGTTCAATATCACTTCAGGCCTTAAAAAAGCATATTTTTGCGCTAGATTCTGCAACTGTTGGAATTTTTCTCGAATTTCAGAAGTTCTCTGTCTATTGAAGAAAAAATTGTTCGCCTGAAGTCATCTTCGTACTATAACTGAACATCTTTACTTCCGTCGCCAAACATATGCTCCCTCCTGATTCCTCTTGGGGGGGGGGGGGGTTCAAAAGAAATTTCAAGCTCTTCACTTAAACCTTTAGCATATATTAGTCATCCACGAATTCCTCTCGTTTTGCTTCTATTACGGTCTGTAAAGCATGCAATTTTTTAGCACATTGATGGACATTTAGTCCCTCTGTTTGCAAATAATTTTGAGCATTATTGACTTCACACAGTACCGGTTACCAGAAGCCTAAGTAACATAAAAACGAATACGATTGCATAGCGTCTAATAAACTTCCTGCATCTGTGCGTATATTAAAGCTTTCACTCGTTTCCGTCAATTTCGTCACGCGGGCGCGATTTGGAATTTGAAATATTTTTTGAATTTAAATATCGCGGTGAATTATTCAAATATTAAGAATTTTGTAAGAAATATTTTCTTTAAATAGTGACGCATCTTACTCATGCATGATAGTAATATATGTGTTACAGGCAAAGTATGAAATCCGGCATTCCATAGAATGCCTAGGCATTGTATAATTGGAGTTAACTGCCAAACGGTTTCTAAGCAATTAATTATTTTTGCTGTGGTTCACTTTTTTTTTTGGCAAGAGAGTTTGCGATTTCTTTCAAAATACCGTTTTACAGACGATGTTCTGCGTATCACACTACTCCAGAACATAAAACACACACTGCTTTGTCGCCTTTTCTAATAATGCCATGTTTCTCGATACACCAAATTTGAAATTCTCTGTTGCACTTATTATCTTGCCCTTTTTGTAGTTTTGTGCCGAACTAGCCATATTAAATAATAGTTAAAAATCGTAAATATAACATAGATAAACTTTAAAATACAGTTGAAATTGACTATTCTATGCGTAGACAAACTTTACATCCTAAGCAATTCGACGTAATTAAGGCAAGACAATAACAAACGAGTGTGCTCTCCGCTCGCGTTCGTAATACTTCAGAGTGAACTTTGAAGCTTTAAAATAGAATGCCTAATGCGGCAAAGTATGAAATACATTTCCGGTTCGTTTCGAATGGCAAGTCACGAGACTTTTAACAAGTACTGAATTTGTCTGTTGGGATATGTTCGGGAGTATCGAAATTTGTTCAACAAAAAATTGTTTTTCCTGTGTTGCGCATTGGAGCCCTGAGTGAGCCTTGTATCAAAAATTCGTTGGATAATAAATAAAAATGATTGCTTTGATAAAACTTATTCGAAAGTGTCAAAATAAGTATACAAAGACATATGTATTGAAAAACTTTATTAAGAACTAGCTTATTGTCAGTTGTTTGTTTAAAATGTACTTTTCTCGATTTCTTTTTCGGCAAACGCATTTATAATATCCATTGCAGATGATTTTAGGTTTTCAATTTCATTTGTTTCTATTGACTATTGTTAAGTTCGAAAATCGGTTTTGGCCTATAAAAGCTAAAAGATGATTTGTAATAATTTTTAGCTTAGAAGCTGTTGCAGTTGTGACAGGAAGGGTAAAAAGTAGTAGGCATGCAATAAGAACATTCGGAAAACTGTAGGTGACGCTATTGAAATGAATTAACAATAGTTCTGTGTGAGCGCCTTGATAGATTTCGGATTTTAAACAGCTTTTTGAAGATATTTTGTGTTAAGTGTTTATCATATTCAATAGCTAGTTTTGCTGCCTGCTTTTTTTTATTTCTTAGTTTGAAAAGAATAAATGTTTATCCGGTTGTAAGATTTCGAAAATATTGCTAGAATCAAGGAAACTGAAATCTTTGTTGGCTTTGAGACATTAACACAACTAAACAGCAATAATACACATTCAGTTTGAAATTCTCATTAAAAAAGCGTTTCTGAAAGCATTACACCCCGTTCATTTGCAAAATCTCTGGACTCTTTTAGCAAACAGCTGAGTAAGTTTTGACTTCTATTGGGACACGGAAGAACTTGTTTAAATTCCGATAGAACTTTCGACCAAATCCACTTTTGTGAACCTAGTCGGAGAAAACTGAAAATTAGTTTAAAAAGGCATTGTTGTGAAACCTGTCATTTTTTCTCTTAATTGCGACTTAGTAAGTGGAAAATAGGATGGTTTTTAATGACTTGAAATTTTAAAACAAGTATATGTGAAATCCCAATTTGTGCTCAAGAACTTGCTTAGCAAATAAATATATTCCTGACCATGAATTTCCTCTCCCGTCAGTTGCAATCGGGCCAAGGATTCGTCAAATGTATGTGTAAAACAAAGTGCTAAAATAAGAATTATTTTCGTGTGAAAAGTTTAATCAAGTATTAGGTTAAAGTGTTCTTCAGAACATTTGTATCCGAATTGTTCAAACAGTTTTGTGGGTTATATCATTTTATTAAACATGAGGTGACCAACCTCATCCCATAACAACACAAGCAATGATAATACAGTTAACAAAGTACACATGCAGTTACAGTTATCATGACATCCCCCCCCCTTTAATAATTTAACATAGTCTTTCAAATAAGATGGTGGTTTACAAAAACGGTTACTTCTTTTTTGGACATTACAATCTGACTCGTTACAGTTCTGTATATTTTGAGGATTTACAATTGCTTCTGAATCAGAATGGAAATCATTGGGATCTGTTTCTATATTAAAGGGTGTGTTTGAATTTCTTATGTTTTTTCTATTAAGTCTTAAAATATTGCCAGACTGATTTTTAACAAAATATGACCGAGGATGCTTTGAAACTGTTTGAACAAGTTTTGTTCTGACATTCTCATCCTGCTCAAGTTCAGGTAATGGATGAGCAGTTTTGTCATAATGTAGCTTTTCAATGTTTTATCTTTTTATCAACTTTTCAATAATTCATATTCAACTATTAAATAATTCAGCATTTAATAATTTATTTGAGATGGGTAATTTAGTTTTTAATCTATGATTAAACATCTTTTGAGCTGGAGATTGGTCAAGACCTAATATTGGGGTATTTCTAAACTCCTTTAAATCTACCAAATAATCTATTCTATCTTCCCTTGCCTTTCTCATAATGCTTTTAGCAATTCTTACTGTTTTTTCAACCATTCCATTACTTGGGGAGTAATGAGGACTAATGAATGCGTAATTAAAATCCCAATCATTTGCAAACTTTTTATAAATATAATATTAAATGGTATATTATCTGATACTACAATATTTGGAACATGATATTTAGAGAAAATTTAATTATTACCTCATCTGCACTTTTATTTATAAATTCAGCAATTTCGATCCATTTTGAGTAATAGTCTATTACAACTAGATAACTTATATTACCTATCTTTTCAAAGGGTCTATAGGGAACTGTATGAGGTTTTAATGGCTCTTTATTAGCTTTTTAAAATTTTTCACATATTACACACTCTAATACTAATGTTTCTATGTTAGAGTTCATCTCTGGCCAATACATTATTTCTTGTTTTTTTCTTGCTTTTCTCTATCCCAAAGTGAGCCTCATTATTTGGTTGTAGCATATCTTTTCTCAAACTATAGGGTACAATTAGTTTTTCATGGCTAAGTAACAACCCTTCTTGAATATAAATGTTATTTTTAATTTTATATGTTTTTTCTCTATTGTCTACATTTTTGTAAGATTTAGGCCAGCTTTCTTTGATATATTTAACAACTATTTGTAATTCTGGATCTAATTCAGTTTCTTTTTTAAATTGTGCTAGTCTCTTTTCACTCATGGGTAAATGTTTTGAAATAGTATGCACAATATTTAACCTGACTACCTTCCCGGGTCATTTCAGATATGCTTCTGCTATAATCAGGATTTGGTCCTGCCTGTTCATAAGTATAATTCCCTCTTGGCTGAGTTAAGGTCTGCAACTCTGGCTATTATTCATGAAAGATATCCAGATCAAGATTGGTTACACGTATTTACTGATGGCTCTGCCACAGCTTCCTTTGGTATGGCTGGAGCTGGTGCTTTCTCCATCTCTTTTAATCTTAAAGAACCTCTTAGTGCCTGGTCAGACAATTTTGATGGTGAGATTTATGCAATATTTATGGCCTTTAGTGCTACTCCAGGTCAAAATATTGTAATATTCATAGATTCTCAAGCCGCAGTTAAGACCGTATCTGGCTACAATCTATTCCCATCAAAACTTGAGTTCTTATCAACTCATTTCTTCGCACCGGAAGAGAGGTCGTTCTCCAATGGATCCCATCTCATTGCGGCATTCATGGGAAATGAAAAAGCCGACAAGTTGACAAAAGAGGCTTCGACGCTGCATCCACCTTGCCTTCCGATGCCTCTTCGAAACGCGAAGAGGACAGAACAGAAGAGAATTTCCACTCTTACAGACCTGGCTGTTGACAAATCTTGGTCTCGTCTGCTCGATGGCCAAAGACGTGCTCAGCTTTCTGCTTACCTAGGGTGGAGGGTGTGGCATGTTTCAGAGTCATCACCGGACATGATTATCTGCTAGCCCATCTGTTTAAGATTGGCCTGGCTGATTCATCGCTCTGCCCTCTATAAATCTGGGCCAATAACTGGAGAGCATCTATCCGATTGCCCCACTCTACTTCATGTTCTCTCACAAGACAACTGTGGAGTTCTCCCTTCTATAGGACGACATCTGCTTTATATTGGACTGCAAGACGCATGTTCGAGAGGACGTTGGCGGGCGTAATTAAAAAAAATATTTAGCATTTCAGGATCATCCCTTACAGTTTCGCTAACAGGAAATGCTCGTGATAAAGTATCAGTGAGAAACATTTGATTACCCGGTACATAATTTATTTCAAAATCAGACTTTAATAATTTTAAAATCATTCTTTGCATTCTAGAAGATATTTTATGCATAGGTTTCTTGATAATTGCCATTAAGGGCTTATGGTCACTCTGCACAACAACTTTACGTCCATATGCAAAATTATGGTATTTCTCAAATGAGAAAACAATTGCCAATAATCCTTTCTCAATCTGTGCATAATTCTTCTCACTGTTTGTTAAACTGCTTGAGATAAATGATACAGGTTGACCTTTTTGGATTAAACAGGATCCTAGCCCATTTTTTGAACTATCACATTGTATTACTATTTTATCATTAACACTAAAAACTTTTAAAATTGGAGCTTTAGCTAACAATTCTTTAATGTTTACTAAGCACAATTCTTGTTCTTTTCCCCAATTAAATTCTACATTTTCATGAATGATTTCTTTTAATGGGGCAGTATTTTTAGATACATTGGGTATAAATTTTGAAAGAAAACTCATCATGCCCAACAATCTCCTAACTTCAGTTTTAGATTTTGGTGTTGGCATCTCAACAATTGCTTTAATGTGATCTGGATCAGGTTTTATACCTGATTTAGATATAATTTGACCAACATATTTTACCTCAGACACTCTATATTGTAGTTTATCTGAATTAAACTTTATATTTAAAGATCTGGCTCTTTTAAGAACTTTAGACATACTTGCAGCATGTGAATCCTCATCACACCCTGCAACAATAATGTCATCAAAATAAGTCTTTTGTACCTTCCAAAAGGTGTATTAAATGTACAAATATCAGAACTAATTTCATCTAAAGGTACATGCCAAAAACCATCTTTCAGATGTACAACAGAAAATATTTTCTTATTCTCTGATCTACTAATGATATCATTTGTACAAGGAATTTGATAATGTTCTTTTTTTAATTACTTTGTTAAGATCTCTAGGGTCTAAACAAAATCTCAAATTTCCATTGGGTTTTTCTACAATGACCAAACTTTGCACCCAATCAGTTGGTTTATTAACTTTTGACACTATTCCTTCTTTTTCTAACTTATTTAAGGCACTTTTTAATTTAGGCTGCAAAGCCTGAGGAAGTCTTGGTGGGTGAATAACTGGTACAGCATTATCTTTGAAAGTAATGTGATATGGTTCATTTTTGCAAATTCCCCTATTCCAGTAAATACATCTTTATATTGCTTAATTAACTAACTTATTATACTATCAATAGCATCAATTCTTTCAATAAGTTTTAATTCCTTATAACCTCTTAACCCCAATATTGGTTTGTATTTTACATTAACTACATAGAAAGGCTAAGGAACATTTCTGAGTATATCAGTAGACAGTAGAGAAATTAATTATAAGGGAACATTTGGCTTTAATTTAAAATTACCATATATAGTTAGAGATAAATTAGTTTTTCACACACTTGAAACATACTCAAAATATACAGGGGCAAAATATTTACTTCAGCACCAGTTGACATATTTGAATTTTATTTGTTGTGTCTTGTCTTTGCTTTAAGAATAGTATTCAAAATTCTTATATTTTTTGAATGCTTTATTAAAAACTTAATATTTCTAATAAAAAACATTTTAAATATCCCATTTTTTCTAATAATTATTTTTGTGTATTTTAATGGATACATATCCAATAGCAAATCGATTTTTCAGCTTTTTAGATTGTTTTTTGATTTTGAAATTTAATTTTTCTACCTACTTAAATAAGAAAAGGATTATTTTTTAAAAAAATTTAAATATATATATCCTACAATTTTTGTTAGAATTATTTTTTGAGAGAAATAAATGCTTATGTAAATTAGTTACGTACTTTTATAAGGCTTTTTTTCGATTCTTTCAAAATATGTGATAGATACTTTGTGAACAAAAACACTATCTGGACTTAAACCTGTATTGTTTTAAGAGAGGAAAAATAATTGGATTCTAACAATCTTACATTATTCCATGGAATTTTAAAGTAAATCCATTAAAACCAATTATATTTGTTTAATGGCAACAAAATCGGAACAAAAACAATGTGTTTTTTTTTAACTTAAATTTTCTTTCTCTCGATTTATAGTACTTTTACGATTTTTTTTTTATTATTTCAATTTGAATTTTCCGACTTTTAAAAATGTTTAAGTTACTTTCAGAGATTAAATTTCATTTTTCACGTACCTTTTTTTCTGTAATTTTTTTTTTAAATGAATTCTTTTGTTGTTGTTGAAATAGATGTATTAACTGAAAGCTTAACTATTTGAATTTTTTCTATGCATTTAAATGTTTAAAAAAAATTGAACTTATGTAATGTTGGTAGTGTTTCCAGTGTTTTATACCAGAACTAAAATTATTCTTATATTCTCAAAATATTTCTTCTGACGTTTTATAATTTTTCTTTATAGAAAATAAATTTAAGAGACGTTCAATAAAATAAATTCTTTTAACTTATTGTTTTGTTAAATCAAATTTTTCGCGAACTGCTAGTGCAGTAAATGTAAGCTTCGTCTGAACTAAATTCTCTATGAATATTTTATCTTTAAAATTTTTCATTTTTTGGATCGAAGAATAAGAATATCCTCAAAACTGAAGTCGCTCATTCCAAATCAGAAGAAATATTTCATGGAAATAAGTCGTTGAAAAACCGAAGGCCACTGCTTTCCGTTTTCCAGACCGGTTTCTTCAGACGTTCGTTTTCTTGAAAGGTATCCATACATTTTTTAAGCATCCAAAATTTAATTTTTTTTCCCATTGAAAAATATTTTTACTTTTCTTAATATATGTGATACTTATTATTAATTTAGCTGTAAGAAGCTTTTCTTAATGAATTAGTTGTATAAAAGAGCTCTTCGATAAATGTTTTGAATGACATGAAGAAAATTTATAAAGAATCATGTTTTTGGCAAAACATTTCCCTATTTTTCTAAATTTTAAATGAATCAAATTATTAACACGTGATACATTTTATTTTCATGTTTATGTAGGTTATTAAATAGAAAGAAATCGGTTATTAAATGTATAGTAAGTTCTTTGTGTTAAGTTTCTTAAAAGTATAACTATATATGAATTGTAATATATTTTCTCATTCAAATTTTTCCTATTTTTATTTTATTGTGTGAAATTAATCTTAACGACCCAGAAGAAATTTTGAAACAATTTCTACAAAAATTTTGCAAAGTTTAGGTTCCTTTTTGTATGCATGAAACCAGAGTGTGTTGATTTAATCTATTTAAAATGCGTGGGTTGCCCCGTTGTAATGCGCAAGTTTTATGGTGACTGATGCTCGAAGGTTCGAGTCCTGATTCCTCTTAAGTCTCGTTATTCAGTATGAGAGCTGTTGTATATTAAATGTAGTAATTGAGCCTTCAAATGGAGAGAGGTGTTCGAGTATAATTCTCGTCACTTGATCATGATTTAGAATTATGAAGAGGGGGAGGGAGAATCACTTATCTAGTCAACATCCTCTCTCCATT
>BMAV01009014.1:207884-233550 GCA_019973955.1 Trichonephila inaurata madagascariensis
TACTGCTTTGATTGACACAAAATTTTGCAGTAAAGTAGCATATATATATATACATAAAACACAAAATCAATAATTATATACAGAAATGAAAACAATATTATATTTTTGTAAGTTATCAGATAATGTCATACTGGAGACTTAAACAGAATTATGTATAAAGTGAAAATAAACAGTATACAATGTAAAAAAGGACATTAATAGGGTATGTGACTCCCCCTCATCTGTATGCAAAGTTTACACCTTCTGACCATGCTTTTAATCAGGTGGCCAACCACCGCAGAATTAAGCAATCTCCATTCTTGTAGAGCAGTTTCCAGCTCAATAAGAGTGGCTGGAGGTGGGAAACGTGAAGATACAGCACGGCCGAGAGCATCCCAAAGATTTTCAATGGTATTACGGTCGGGCGAATATGCTGGCCACGCCTTACGCGCAATCTCTTCACTCTCCAGGTAGTCATCGACGATGTCAGCTCTATGGGGACGTGCGTTATCGTCCAGTAAAACAAAAGTAGGGCCAACTGCTGCAGCGTACAATCTCACAATGGGTTCTAGGACTTCATCTCGATACCGGACAGCCGTCACAGAACCCCGTTTAAAGATGTGCAGGTCGGTGTGGTATCCTAATGAAATCCCTGCCCACACCATAATGCTTCTGCCTCGGAATGCATAATGTTCGGTGATGTTTTGGGGCTGATTGCGTGTTCCTTGTTTACGCCATATTCTTATACGCTTGTCATCTGGCTCCAGAGCAAATCTTGACTCATCAGTAAACATGACATTGCCCCAGTCAGACAGAGTCCAATTGCCATGTTCCCGGCACCACTTTAATCGTGCTCCTCTTGATTGGACGGATAGAGGAACACAAACTCGAGGTACCCGGGCATACAGTCCATTCATATGTAATCTTCGGCGTACAGTAGCTGCAGATATAGCCTTACCAATGGACGTTGCAACCATAGATGTCACATGTGTGGAGGTCGCTCTGCGATTTCGCTTGACTACAATAGCAATATATCGATCTTCCGAGGGGGTTGTAACCCTTGGGCGACCTCCTACGGGACTTCGGACAACTGTCTGTGTGGTTTGGAATTGTTTCCAAAAACGTGAAATTACAGAATGATGAACGCCGAAGAAAAGAGCATCTGTGATCGACTGTCCTGCTTCGATGAGCCCCACAGCACGCCAGCGCTCAGAATCTTCCATTCGTTTTCTGGAAGTCATAGAAACTCGTATGTCTTGAAAACAAATTGTACGAAAGTTTTAAACACCTTCTACTATCAGCACTTACAATCAACTTCTGTAACCCTTCATAAAGCTGGCTCCTTATAAGACTGCCCTTTTTGCATATTTCTTGACATGAAAGCACGATTGGCTGTTACCTAACATATTTGCATGTTTCCATCTACCTCTGCAGCGAATTGCATCCTCTTCGATTCTGATTGGCTTCCGGAAATTAGCATTTTCCTCTCCGTGCTTAATTTTTGGAAGTGAGTGTAATATAACGGTTGGCTATATATTTTAATGCTTACGAAGCGCATTCAAGAATGTAATTTTTATTCATGAGTGTTTGTTTCCAATATTTTGATAATTATCGAATGTTTGTAGCTACATTATGAATTGTTTCTGTGAGTTAATAAAATATTATAAATTATTTTCATGGTTTTTGATTTTATATATTAGGGGGACCGGAAAATTATGTCGTTTTTTTACAGTAAATTCGAATAAATAAATTTCTTATAAGTTTTTCTTTTTAGTCAATGTAATCACCCTCGTTGGCAACAACATTTTGCCATCTAGTGTGCAAATTTTAAATGGCGGATCGATAACAATCAATTGGTTTTTCAGTAAAATATCTGGAGATTGCATTTTTCATATCCAAATTTTGAAATTTTTTGTTTAAGAAGTGTTGCATTGAACGGAATAAATGGAAATCCGTTTTCGCAATGTCAGGCGAGTATGGTGGGTGAGGCAACACCTCCCACCCCAATCCATTAATTTTTTCCAGCATTTTTCTCGCGCATTGCTGTCTTGCATTATTGTGTTGCAAAATAGCGCCTTTTCTATTGATACTGGATACTTTTCAACTAATGATTGATTTAGTCGATCTAATTGTTCACAATAAAGGTCTGCATTAGCAGTTCCTTCAGGTTTAAGCACTTCAAAATGGACAATTCCACGAACACCCCACCAAACACTCAAAAGCGCCAGCCTGGCTTAGCAGTCCTTCGTGGCGGTTCATTAAGAGAGCCACTGTCTTTTGCGTTTTGGATTATCATACAAGACCCATTTTTCATCTGCAGTGAACAAGCGATCAAAAAATGGTTCTGTATTGTACCGTTGAAGCAATAAGTTGCATGTCGTAGATCGGTTAGCTCTGTTTTCTCCACACAGATTATGCGGAACCCAAACACCTGCTCTGTTTGTTTTACCAATCTGTTGCAAATGTTCTTGGATGGTCGACCAAAGTTGGTTAAGAGCATTTGACAGTTCCTTGATTGTCTGACACGGATTTGCTTCTACTTGCGCCCTTAATAACGTCATTATCTAAAGTTGATCTTCCTGATCGATGTGAGTCGGAAAGATCGAAATTACCGGATCTGAACTTCGCAAATGCCAAAGGTAGTTTTCTAACATCTAAGGCACTTGGGTAAAAGTCGCAAATGTTTTTGGTAGCAGCAACTGTTGCATTACTGTCCTTGTGAAACTCCAAAAGCATGCAATGGCGGATATGAATCTCTTCTGGTATTTGGCTAGCCTCACTCAAAATGGGGAAACAAAATTTAAGGTGTAGGTTTTCATAACTAAACAAGTCACTTTATATATATAACTTTGAAATATCTCTGACACGACTTTCAACTACGCAATGAACTCATAAACGGTAAAGCAGCATTGACATACGCAAAAACGACATTACTTTTCGGTTCCCCTAATAAATTATTACTACCTGGAATTATTAAGCTATGAAATTTTATTTGAAATATCCATTATATAAATGTATTAACGCGAATTGCAATTAATTAATCTCCTTAGAAAAATTGCATGTACAGTAACGAATCGTATTTTCATTACATTAAATCTTTTTCTTTTCTTTTGGCAACTAATTAATTTCCTTCTTCATTTTATATGTATGTGTATCAGTAGCGCATACAGGAATTTTTCAGGGGGGGGCGGGTCCACGGGCGAAAGTCCTCTATTCTCGTATCATGCTCCAACACGCTACCCAATATTTTCTTTTGATTTTGTCGATTTCCGGGAACAAAGAACAGTATTAATTATTTAATTGAATGATTAGCGTTAATTAATAAGATGAAATATTAATAACAAATATTTAATTAAATTTTACGTACACAGGATTATAATGAATCGGAAAAAATTCAAGGGCTTTGGGTGGATTATTCATGTTCAAATGGCTAATAGTCTTGTCAATTTGAATTAAGACAAGAAGCATGCGCTCTGTCTAGGTGTGATTTAGAAGTTGACGAGCAAAATATGAATTCAGGTGACTCCGTGATCATAACTGTCACCTGTAATCTCTTGGTGCAACTGTAGTGTAGATTTTCCTCAAATAAATCCCCCTTTCTATTTTTTCCATTTCAGCCAGGAAAAGTTTTTGGAATATTTGTCTAATTATAAGAGTTTAAATGCAACCCCTGATGCTCGAAATTTTCATTTTCAAGGTCATTACCTCTCGTTTACTTATTAATTCATTTAAGAGTTGCTAATTAAATTAAAAATTAATTAACTTTTCATTTCGCGTTCATTCATGAGGAGTTAACGTTTATTTTAAACTCTCACAGAGTTATTTCGAGTGTTCGCGGGGTGTGCGCCCGAGTCGTCCGATTCTTTTTTCCGGTGAAAAAAAATCTTCGACCTCACGCATACTTCCTCTTCCTGGGTTCAACCTGAGTTTTGGAAATGAGAGAGACGTATGCGAAGCCTTCAACGCGAGCTTTGTTTTGTTTTCGTTAATGAAACACTGAACGACGTTACGCATTCTCGCTCGTTTCCTTTGGCATTGACACGATTGGCTTTTTAATCGCTTCGCGCGCTGCGTGCGTTCGAAATGAGCTGCTGATTCCGACAGCGTGAAAATGATCGTCTGAAATGACATTTTTCTTCGTGTTTCATAGAATTCTTTTTTTTTTTTAAACTTTAAGTTGAATTTGTTTCAAGTAGCTCTTTTTAAAAGAGGACAAGTAAACATTTTATCACCTGGTATGCATTCAAAATGTGTGATGGTCGCGGTAGTCTAGTACTCAAGGTAATAGGCGTGCCATGAGTTCAAGCCTGGTACCGCTGAAGACCCGCCGTGCAGTGGGGGCCGATTCACGTTAAATACAGCGATGTGCTCAAACGTCCTCCCGTTGGTGTGGTGTGGTATTTAGGAGAGGGAGGGGGTGCCAGCTCACACGTGTCGTCCTCATCACTTGACCGAGTTTTAAAATGGCGAGGTCTGTCGCCAAAAGCCCTCGTGTAGCTAAATGATATGACGTAAATGTTCACTCACTCACAATGTGTGTGTAGGGATATAGTTCGAATCATTTTGTGCTTTCTTTTTCTCGATTGCAACTCGTTATCATGGTAGTCATCGCATTTTTGTGCCTTTAAAAATTTTTTTAGAATTTAGAATAAAAATTGAGAAACTATTAGTCTAATCTCATTTTAAAAAATATTCCTTGTAAACAGGGTATCATTACGGTTAAGTTTTTCTAATTAAAAATTTAGAAATTAATATAGAAGGAAATCTGTAACATTGTATAAAGTAAGTTAAAATAACAAAATAGCGTAGGATCAATAATAACAACGGGCTAAATTTATGACGGTCATATGATAAACGTGTGTTCTCCATTGAATTCAAAACTGACATTAAACTTGTACTTGTTGTTCTGTTAAATTTCAGATTCAATAAATGAGTCAAGATGTGTCAATTTTTTTAAAAAAAATCTTAAAATACGTATAGTTTTGCACCAAGTGCATTTTGTTTCCCTTGTGTATTTCTCAAAAGAAGTTTCTGAAAAAAAGCAAAGGTTAGCTGGAAACAATTATATTTATCATGTGACAAGATAAATGGGCTGGAAACAAGTGATTAGTTATATGACTGTGATAACACACGGGGTTGCAGTTATGTGATGATTGCATAAATTTAGCTCATTGAGTTGCCATGGTCAGTCGCAGTTGGTTTTACTTCTGACGAGTCATTAGTTTGAATTCGGGTCCTTTAGAGTGGTCAAGGTAACGGAATGATTTCCGGCGTGCCGTAAGTTCGAGTCTTGTGCCACTGAAGAGACGCATTGGTGTGGGTGTCAGTTCAGGTGTCGTCACTTGATGATGGTTCAAAATGACGAGGTCTGTCGCCAAAAGCCCTCTCGACGTTAATATTCACTCACTGGTCTTCTAAAAACCTACCCTATCTGGCTCAGAGTTGTCACGCTGTGGAGTGCCAGCGCAAGTATCTTGACAGTGATTCAGAATGACCAGGCTCATCGCCCAAATCCCTGGTGCAGCTTCAGAGTGCGATGTTAATAAAAAAAAATCCAATCCATTTGAATAGACTGTTATGTGTGAAGCAATAATTTAGTGATCCTTCGATGAACAAATGAAAAATCCGTTTTTCTCATCCTTCGTTATCGCGTTGGTGAGTGAAATTCACCATTGATCAAAAATTCATCGGTTGCGTGAAAACTGCGGGGAGAAAATGAAGAGCACTGTCTTCATTTTCATAGCTCAGGACGCGATTTGGATGTGCCTGAATCTTGATTCGATTCAAAAGCGTCTCTTTTCCTTCTGTTCTGAAAGAGGGATCTTTTGGTTGTACGATTTCACCGCTTCCACATGGCTTCTCTATTAACGATCGCTTAAACACTTCTGCATTAACGATAAATGTTTACGTTGATGGATTTGAAATATCGAGGGATTGTCTTTTTGTTAAGATGAATGTTTTGTCGGATCGGAAAGATAAAATTGCATTGGGCTTTTGTGGATCCATCCCATCATTTCTACAGTGTTTCCTCGGCTACAGAACTAGCAGAGAGTTTGATTGGTTGAATAACAAATTTGACGAATATCTAGTGGACCAATTAGGGCTTGGGCGTTTCTTCATGGGAAAGATTTCTAATAGGATGATTGCTTTTAATCAAATGGTTCAAGTTGTAATGGCCGGTTAGGATGGATGGATTCCGTTAGATATTCTCTGTTGTATCGATTCTGTGTGTATACGAGGTTGAGATTTTTTATCCATATTTCTTGTCGTTAACGTTGTGTTTGTTAAGTCCGTGATATATGGATAATCAAAGACGCAATGTGTTGAATCTTTCAATAGTCACTAGATCACTTTTCAATCTTTCACTAGAACTGTAGGGAGTGGTTTTAATTTTGAATCAATTTAAGTAGCATGAAAATGTGAGGTATGGATCAACAACGAGTATATTAATGCATGAAAATATATTCAACCATATGAATTATGGTTCAATATATTTACTCGACTGGCTGTTAACAATACTATACAACGCTCTGGTCGTGGCCGCGATAATCTAGTGGTCATGATCACGAACTTGTGTCATGATTCAAACCCTATTACTACTACAGACCCACCATGTAGAGCAGTGCTCCGCAACCTTTTTAACGCTGCGGACCGGTCTACGTTTGATAATTTGACCGCTGAGTGTGGGGCACGTTGATTGTTTTGATTTAACAATTTTAATTTAGTTACATTTAAATATGCCTTCAGAATAAAATATAGTTACACCAAAAATGAATAAAAGTGATTTAACGTGGAGTATATAGTGACTTTCGGGGAAAGTTGCACAAATCCGAGAGAAATGCACCACTTTAAGTAAAATGACAATAGTTTAATGTTCTTTAGGTTGCCCGGCACCATTTGATTCGCGGACCGGGGGCTGCGGATCATTGGTGTAGAAGAGTTGGTGCACGTTACATCTGTCGAGGCTCAGAGTCCTCTTGTTGGTATAGTGTTGGGAGGGAGGTGCACCTTAGGTGTCGACTTCGTCGCTTGACCATGGTTCAAAATTACGGGCTTCTTCTACTACTTAACTTCTGGATTTAAAAATAGCCTATTGTATATTTTTATATTTATACATGCGGTAATCAATCATTTGTTTCGTTAAGTGTTTTATTTTGTATTAACAAAATGATTTATAAGCTATCCCCTTCCCCAGGTTTTGTAATGCATTTGTAAAAAATTGTTTTTATAGAACAATGCACTCTTGGATTTCCCCTCCTTTTTTTTAAACTTGATATTTAGTTACGAGTTAATTTATGATTTAACCTGAATATGTAAATAATTTATATTGCAAAAACGTTCTGTACTTAAAGTTATAAAAATTTCTGCAGGCGGTGAGGTATATAAATTGTTTTTTTGTCTCAAATAAGTGAATGTATTTCTTCTAACCTTAATTCGATAAAATTGCTTCCTGTTAAGAGTACTTTGACTGAGTCCTTCATCATTTAGGGAAAGCTTTTGATCCCATCAAAGTAAAAGCTGATTTAATTTTTTCTTTTTACAAAAAAACCTCTTCTGCTAAACAAATCGATTTCATCTTTCATCGGTTTGGAAAAAAACTCTGAGGTGCAGCAATAGGTGTGCGCCCTGAGAATCGTCACGCGATTGCTCTGCAGAGCGCGAAGGTAAACACATTCTTAACTGTCGGCGAACGGCTTTACCTGGGGGAAGGGAGAGGAGGAAAAAGAAAATTCTTCGTTTGACCCTTTACGTGGTTACCTGTCGCGTCAGTTCCCAACCGACCTTGATGGCGTGTTTATGGCTCAAGGTACTTTCTCCGCTGTGTATTCTTTTTTTTTACACGCAAAGGGTTACGATTTCGATTGTTAATTGTCATTCTTGAAAAAATCCAGTCTTGCCGTGCGTAATGTTCTCACCCGCAGTGCATTGGTACTGTTTGGAGTGGCAGGGAAATACATTTACGAAATGCAAATAATAACAAACCGGTTTTTATTGGTAGTAGATGTTAGGCAATTTCTGAAGGCAATGAAGGCAATTTCTGTCTCGGAGCGTTGACGAATTCCTTTGTGGCGGTGCGTTACATGGGAGTGAATGATTTTTTTTTTTATGGAGGAGAAAAAGTTATTTAATGTGGGTAACACAGATGCTGATGGTTTCTAGGGTTTGTTTTCAGATGTTTGACTTGGATCGCATATTCTTAATGCGGGAATTTTTTTTGTTTTATTCAATTTCTTGAAAATGCATTTTTTGTTGAAATGAAAATGTGTGCTATCGTCGAAATAAACCATATTTTCCAAATTATTGTTCTTTTCTAGTATTTGGTTCATTATTTTTGTTTATCGATCCATCATTGGAACTCAGTGTGGACACAGTAGCCTATACTGGTTATTGTCGCAAACTCGTGGCATGCCCTAGTGCCATTGAAGATCCGCCGTGTAGAGGGGTGGATGCACGTTAAATTTGTCCTCCCATTGGCATGGTGTGGTAGTTCTAGCTCAAGTATCGCCCTCGTGTTGCTTTGTAGTGCGACATTAATGAGCACTCAAAGTCAACAATCAATCAACCAATTAGAACCCTAAAATATTGGCAAAAGAGGAACGTCTTAATTACCTTTTTGGTTCAAATGAGAAAATCTGAAATCAACTCCTTTATTCGGGTATTACATCTAGATCCATGCAAAGTTAATCATTATTTTCGTAAAAAAATGTTGAACATGCTTGTTACGAGCCAAAACAACTTTTAATTATACAATAGAACATCGATTATCCGAATCAATTGAGGCCGGACACCGTTCGGATACGCGATTGTTCATATAACCGAATGCGATCCATGCAGTATATGAACCCGGACACTATACGATTATTGAAAATCATCACATGCGGAAAACATGCTTGAAGAAAAAGCAAAATAGGTGCAAAATGTCGCATTTTTTCCTTTATTATGAAAATTATTGTGACATTTGTCTCTGTACCATTGTAGAGATCAGCTTAAGCCTTCACGAAGGGAGGTCGTTTTTCTCAAGCTTATCGGCATCGGAAATTCTGCTTTTCTTACCGCAGCCTTCGCTTACCTCTTCGCCGTGCGTCAACCGGCGAGTTGGCTTGTTCTTTAGCAAGCGTTTGGATTGGAGCGGAAGTCACTTAGCTGTACTGACGTTCCTGCCTTTCTACACTTTACTGTGTGCGACTGAGCACACAATTTCTACACTGTCTTGCCCCATCTGATTACGACCTGGAACAGACTCACGGACATTCTTTTGATTATGGAAAATAAACCTTTATCTGAGGAAGCTGCCACTTCCAATGACCAAGTACAAAATACCAAATTACCTCCCGTGCCACCCAGTGAACGGCCGACCGAGGAATTTATCACTGACAATGCTGCGGTAATATCTGAGCTGCTCAAACTCCGAGCGGCTTACGCAGCCGGCGCTCGCAAGATCGCCATTATTCCATCCACCCGAGACGAGTACAGCCACTTCCAAGGCGAACTCGAAAGCATTTACAACAAACTTATAACCGTTAGAGACTCTCTAGATGTCCCGCTTTTTAATATCCGGCCAAACCAGGCGGCCCTAGACAAAATAGTTGCTAGGGTCACTTCAAAGCGAAAGAAAGCAGCTGCTCCTACCGAAAATAATACTTCGGACAATACAAGTAATGTACCCAAATCACTGTTCAAGAGGGAAACCCGCAAAAGGACGACTGTTGGCGAGGATGGATTTAGATTACCACCGAAGAAACAGACCGCTAAGCCTAATGGTAAGCGTTTTCTTTCTTCCCCTACCGCCATCTTAACGCATCCAAATAGCTCTGCCCCATCAGTTCCTCCCATAATCCTTTCTAACGTTTCTGAGGAGGTGGAGGAGATAGAATTTGATACCGAGCAAGCAGCTGCGGCTGTCGCTTCTAGGGTTAAATCCCGCCATTCTTTATCCAGCGAAATCCGGATTGGACCAACCTTATGGTTTTCGCTCATAGCCTTGCCCCCACGCTTCAAAGTAAATTATCAGGGCGTCTCCTGAGAATTACTGTCCAAAGCGAGGAGGAATATAGAAAGCTTGCCACATATTTCAGGCACGAACAAATCACATTCAATTAATTAATGATCTAAATGCCGACTTAATCTACAATTATGTTGATATGTTCGGTACTCGTGTATCTTTCGAACCGTGTGATGGATCCCGTAATAAACGGCCCAACCAGTGTTGGCGTTGTCAGGGATTCTTCCACAGTTCGGAAGTCTTTCACCTCCCAATGAAGTGCCTGAAATGTGCAGGACCCCATCAAGCAAAAGACTGTACTTTACAGTTTGAGGATTTCCTCAAATGCGCAAATTGCGGTGGAGAGCACGCAATTAATTGGAGGCAATGTCCGCGTTTTTCAAAAAGCAAAAAGGCTCCAAACCACCAAAACAAAGGTGGAAATATTAAAAATAATAGTCCGAAGCGCTCCAACAAAAGCATTAATCAAAGGAATCAAAGTACTGCACCGGAGGTGATGCCCTCGTCACAATTTTTGAAAAACAATAATCAACTTCGGTCTTCTTAAAGTTACCGTACCACAGACCCTAAACTACCTTACTCCAAAGTTGTCTCGGGACAAATTCCGGCAAACCAACCAAGGAAAAATATAAATAATAATAATGGTCAACATTTTTCGGCTCTCATCTGTTCTGTTTTGACCATTTCCAATGATGCAGGAGTAGACCAAAATTTACTAGCAAAAGCATTCCGGCAGGCTCTCCCTGCCCTAAAAAATCTAAATGATGCTAACGAGAAAGCCTGCGTAATTTTTGAAGCGTACGTAGCAATAGCTCAAGGGCGCAATTACGCCCCAATGCTCAAAGCCTAACATTCAATTCCAACGTGTAATATTTGTCAATTTGCTTCTGGAATGCGAACGGACTTCGACCCAAAATTTGTGAAGTCCGCGACTTTGTATCAGAACAGAACCCTGATCTGTTGTTAGTTCAAGAAACGAAACTACAACCCGGTCTAGATCCACTTATTGCGAATTATCGTCTTCATAAAGACGACAGAAATAATTTTCCGCGTACTCGAAAAGATGGAGGTACCACTATTTACTGCAAAAATAATTACGATCATAACAAAGTTCCATTACCGACTTTGCAGTATATGGATGCAATCGAAATTAAATTTAATAATTTCCTCCCTATTCGAATTGTTTCAGCGTACGCTCAAAACACCCCCGGAAAATAATAGAAAATTCCCTGATAAAGATTTTCTCAAAATTCTTAATTCTGGCCAAAATATATTATCATTGCTGGAGACTTAAATGCCGCGCATCGTGCGTGGAATAACGCTAGATCAAATGCATTTGGCTATGCTCTCCGCAAAATTGCTAATAATAAACCTAATGTGAGGATTGTAGCACCGCACACTCTTACACATATCAACGCTAGCTCTAGACCGGGGGCAAGAGATTCTATTATTGATCTAGCAGTTCTTAAAAATATCCCCTTCAATCATGTTATTAGAGTTATAGATGATCTTGAATCAGATCATCTACCTGTCATTCTTACTCTATATACTGGTTCTGCTCTAATGAAAATTCCGGATTAACTCTCCACCAACTGGGAGAACTTCCCCATCCCTCCTTCCTCCAGCAATGACGACCTCGAATTGCAATTAGAAGGCTTAGAGAAAATATCTCTGAAGCTCTTATAGAAGCTTCAAAACCAAAATTTAAACAACCCCCATTAAAAATCCCCTCCGAAATTAAAGCTAAAATTCGCCACAGAAATCGTGTTCGGAAATTTTGGCTACGTACAAGAGATCCTGCAGTGAAATCTGAGTTCCGAACACTCAGTCGTGAGGTTACGAAAGACATTAGACACTTTTCCCAATCTCTCTGGGAATCTCACATAGCGGCACTTACGCCGGAGACAGGCACTCTTTGGAGGAAAATCTCCCTATTTAAAAAACCGCATCAAAACATCCCCCTAAAGGGCGCACTTGGCAGTGTAGCAAATCACCCTCTGGAGAAGGCGGAAGTGATTGCCGACAGCCTTCAAAAGCAGTTCGAACCCAACACTGAAGCTGAAAACGAACGTTTTACAGCTCATACACAAAGGAAAATTAAGATTCCTGGACGCTCCTACCTGTCTAGACCTGGAAAAAACAACGCCATGTGGAAGTGCAGGAATATATTAAGATCAATAAATATCGCATCCTTAAAAATCTTCCCCTAAAATTCGTTCTTTTTATTGTCACGCTGTTCAATGGAGAAGTGTCATTTCCCTAAGAATTGGAAGACTGTCGTGGTGGTCCCCATACTTAAACCCAATTCTGATGATACTCGACCACAAAATTACCGTCTGATCTCGCTACTCAGTAGCTTGAGCAAAACGTACGAATTTGTTTTTTTTGAATCGCCTGAATCAGCACTGCATAGCCAGGAATATTATTATTCCTGAACAGCATGGCTTTGCCACACAGTGCTCCACAGTAACCCAGTTACTAAGAGTTACTGAGCTGATTCATCACGCCTTTCAAAATAACCAGACCACGGGTATGCTTTTTGTGGACATAGCCAAAGCCTTTGACAAAATTTGGCATGAAGGCTTGCTATCCAAAATGATGCGACTTGGGTTTTTGGACCAACTCATCAAAATTATACACTCCTACCTAAACTCCCGTGAATTTAAGGTAAGAGTTGAAAACAGTCTCTCCACCCCGCGTCCAATTCTCAGTGGGGGTACCACAGGGATCTTTATTAGGGCCGAAGCTCTTTAATCTATACATCAACGACATTCCCAAGGCTGCCGAAGTCCACTTAGCGATGTACGCGGACGACACTGCCATTTTTACCCAAAACATTTATAACCGCAATATCATTGAGTGGCTACAAAATTATGTCATTCGACTCGAAACCTGGCTTAACGACTGGAAAATAAAGGTTAAAAAAATCTAAAAGCGCAGGCCTCCTCTTTACAAGACAGCGGTGCATCGGAAATCTCCCGCATGTCAGCATTTTTAATCATTATGAGCTTTATTGTTACACTAGTTGTTTTCTTTTGCAAGACTTCATTCACTCTAATTATCCCTCCCCCCTTGCGCCATGCAAGTTTTTGATCGCGTTTAGTGTGGCAACTTCACCCCTCGTGTGATCTTATTTCAAACTCCTCTACCTTTTCTTACTTTCTTCCAAGTGGTTATTTAAAATTTCCTTTCAATAACCGCACGCAATTATTTAAGAGGTAATGTGTAACGGACTTAAAAATATTCTCTTAATCCTTGTTATTAAAGAAATTTATCCCTTCTCTCCTCGTTCCGTCGAGAGGTGGCAGGCTGTTTGTCGGGCTTGGTTGTCATGGAAATTGTTTTTATACCCGAATTCTTTTAGACAAAAATGCTCTTCTGATTTAGAAATCTTTGAACTTAAAACATTTTTCCATACAACGAAAACTATTAAAAGTGTTTTGACTGTGTTTTACACTTGACAGTTACTCAATGACTCATTTCTTTTCTTATTCCTATTTTAAAGTGTTTGAAATCCACTTAATAAATGCAGTAGGAAGTGAAATTATATATTGTTCCTTGAAACTCTTTTATTTCAAATATTTTTTAGACAAAAGTAAATTGTTTTTGTATGTGCACTCCTTGGTGTTAGATTGCGCAAAATTATTATATATATTGGACTAAAGAAGAGTCAGATTTGACATATGTGTTTAACTGTTTAGTTTTTTCAGTTACTTTTTAAATAATTGTATTTAAATTTATTTTCAAAAATGTGTCAAGTGTCATTTCATGTGGGTAGATCTGCGACGAAAAAAGAAATGAGTCTTACAGTAGTCGCATATGGTGTGTAACACCTGACTTGTTATCGTGGTAAATACGCAATATTAACTTTTTTCCTGATAAAAATATGAATCGGGTATGATTGGAAATAATTTTCTATCGAATAATTATATCTTTAATGAAAAATGTATTTAATTAACAAAAGGAGTAATGCATTATTTTATCAAAAAACATTACTCTTGTTCAATTTTGGGAAGAGCGGAGACAATAGACTTATGATAACTAAAATATGACACATATACTTGTGATTTCAAAGTATTTAAAAACCGTTGAAAAACAGCGTCAGTAACAGTACCACTGTTAACAGTCGAAACATTTTGATTTGTGTTCATTTCGATCTTGAGTTCATTCATAAAAGCTTTGAGCGTCTGAGCTTTTGGCAAACTGAAGTTAAAGTTAAAATCACCCCTCAAAAGCGAGTGATCATTTTTTTTAAAGAGCAGAACCACCTTCGTTATGTGGTAAAAGTACAAAATGCAGGAAATCTTTACTTTTTTTAACCGTTTGATTCGAAGAAATATATACGACCACCAAAATCACTGTTTGTCCATTTTCAAATAAGCATTCTGCTCCACTTATGTCCCCCAGTATCGTGACTAAACGGATTTAGAGTCAAGCGCTCGAGTGCTTGATGGCTACTGGAGTGGGACCCCCATGCGAGGGTAGCGAAAAGACACAGCCACGCACTCTCATTGGTCAAATCAAGTAGCGCGCGCTTACGGCACATCCGTCCTTTTTCACGAAATCACTCCCACAGATATCCAGCAACCGAGAGGAAAGATGTTACATATCAAAAAGGGACCTAAATTACCTCGTAAGTTTAGTACCTAGTAGTATTTTTTATATATATATTCTGCAATTGCATTAATATGCATGTTATAGGATTGGTTATGCACTTCAAAATCCTCTTATATTAAGATTATTAGTTAAAGAGGGATTTTTTTTTTTGTTGTGATACTTTTGTTTTTAAAGTTATATCTTGAATGAGAATGTATGGAATGTACCTTTGAAAAAAAAAAGACGTTTCAGTGATTTCTCTTGGTTCTGTGTACCACCCCGTCCCTTTTTTTTTTTTAAAAAAAAAACCATTTAGTGTAATAAAAATTTATTTAGATACAATAAAATTTATTTTCCTGTAGTAAAATAAATTTTTATTAGAGAACTTTTATTTTAAAAAAAGAAAATGTATAATTTTAAAGCAACATTCACTACTTGAACTAATTAAATCTATGAATTTGAATTCATGTAAGCAAATGAAGATCTACAGAAAGAAATCTGTTTATGCGCATTCTGTATGTATGGTGATCTCATAGTAAAATACATTTAGTTATGTAGCTTTCAGTGATAAAGTAGTTTTTATTCTATACAAATGGGACTATGTGTGAAAATGGATGCACAAAATTCAGATTCAAGCCATATAAATTTAAAATACTAACACACTTATTATTTCAAAGTGGGATGGGTTTTAACTCTGGAAATAAAACATACCGTTTTAAATTTGAAAACGACATTATTTTTTGTGTACAAAAAATATATGAAAAGAATTTTATTTATTATCAGAAAATTATGTAGAAAACAAATACGGAAGTAAATTATGTATTGATATAAAATACGATTATTCAAAAGTAGCAGTTTATGATATTGAGCAGATTTTATCTAAATATTTTTTCAAAATAAATACACATATAATTATCGGAATAATAAATAGGAATTGTAAAACAGGAATAGAGAGGAATTTAGAATAGTAAAACATGAATTTTACTAGACAATAAAAAGAAATAGAATGAATGTTTGTAGAAAATTTAAGTAGATTTAATTTTAATGTTGAAAAAGATAATATCAAAAATAATTTAATGACACCAAAAATGGCTTTAATTACTTTAACCGCTGTTTCAAAAAAAAAAAAAAAAAAAAAAAAAAAAAAAAACGGTTTTACTCCCGTTTTTAAATGAAATAAATTGACAGCAAGAGGATATGGAAAAAGAATATAAATTAACATGTTTAGTAGTGGATAGGATTATATTCCAGGAAAGATTTTGAATAAAATGGGGGGGGGAATAATAATTATATAGATATTGGATGAAGAAGCAAATGATATTACATAAGGGAAAATGAGAAAATAAATCTTAATTAAATATAAATTTGGATAAAATAATGTTATTATTCCTTTCTTCACCTTATTTTTAACAGGTCTTCCTACTCAGGTTAACATCTGCAGGAAAATGTCTTTTTCAAAGGTGAATACTTATGCTAAATTTAGTATTAATAATTATGCAGAAGAAAAAACTGCAGAAAACTCAAAACTTGCACTTGATACATTAGCATATAAATTATATTCATTTGCAAAAACTTCACATAATACAAATTGTGAAACTGTTTAAATTTTTTCTTTCTTTTCTTTTTTTTTTTTTTTGAAATGAAAAGGGAAACTGAAAATGTGTGTAGAAGAAAATTAAATTCGAATAAAGTAGATGAAACAAATTTCACAGTCCTTTTGATGGATTCCATTTAATTTCAGTCTATAAAAAATGAATTGGAAAAATTTGAAACATAAATAAGAGATCAGCACGTTTCATGTCCATCATGCTTTTATCCATTAAAAATTTAAATGTATTCATTTTGGAATGGAATAACTTCTTTTTTGAAGAAAAAGATAATAACAAAACCCTTAGGACCTTTATTTTTATTAATTGACCATTCATTACCTTTAAATACATATGCAATTTCTTTTGGGTGATGAATTAAGATGACAAATAATTTTTAATTTTTCTTGCCGTGCTTAGTTAGCCAAGCAAACAATAAAACATTTTTCAAGTTTTCTGCGGGCCAGTGACACAATCTTGAGTTGAAGCATAACTTTCATTAAAAACGTCTTGTAGATTAATAGTTCGCTGTTGCATTGATCATTCATTTTATTGCGTAATGATGAAGGGAATGTATAGAAGAGTTGAGATGTCGTCCTCCTGTAATCTATTTGAATATGTTTTAGAATCACGAAGTTTGTCATCTGTAACCTATCGTACTTCTCAATTGTAACATTATCAAACTTCGGCTTTGTGCATTGAATAAACATACCGGGTATCCGAAAAGTATGATTAGACTTTCAAATTTTAATTACACATACACAAAGATATTAATTTACGGTTTTTTACGTTCCATAAAAAAATACCAAAGGTTTTGTTGCATGATTTCAATGCCTGCACCGTGAGTCTCGCATCGAGAAAATGCGAGTCATGTCATCTCATCTAGGGCGGCGGCCACAGACTTCATCACTCTCTACCTATCGCTCTAATAAATTTTTCATCCATTCATAAATTGTGGATTTTGATAGTAGGTACATGTGTTTTGCGGATTTAAATTCCATAAACCATGCTGTAACTTTTGTTTGTTCTTGGGGTGAAGCCTTTTTGAAATGTTGTAAAAAATGGACGTTGAACCATCTAGTTTACACATTTCCCTAAACAGAAACTTTAAACTTTATTTTTATGGAACATAAAATACCGTAGACGAGAAGCTTTGCTTATTTTTAATTTTTTCCTGGAAGTGTAGTCATACTTTTCGGAAACGTTATATTTTTTGTGGCCATAAATCTTGTTATACCTATAAGTGACTTGAAGGCATAAATGCAAAACTATGTTGTTTTTTTCTTTCTAATTTTGGGAATAAATCAAAAAGGTTTTTAAAAATTTATTTTAATTTTCAAGAAATTTTATGATTTTTCCCTCTTTCTAAATTACTTACTACCCAAGAAATAAAGAAATTACATTTATCAGTTTTTGTTCAAAGTCGATACATGCCTACAGTACTCGCTTGAATTGCATATAGGGCGAAATGTTAAATTCATCGTTTAGGGAAGTCCGTCTATCCAACTCATTTCCTTCCCCCTGCGACTGGATTGAAATGACAAGTACGCCGTCGTCCCGTTTCGCTTGAAAAACTTGTCTTCGACTTGACTGACAGACCCTTCGCGAGTGGGACTGGGAGAAAGAGCTTAGCATCTGATAGTCGAAAATTTATCATCGATTTTATTATTTTTTTTTTCCACCTTCCCTTCGCTGCCGAAGATAATTCCTTCTGTCGGATTTTCTCCTAGATGGATTGAGTACATTGAACGCTTATTCGAAGGTGTCGGAGGATGTTTTTTTTTTAGAATATAATCCTTGTTGAACTTGCAATGTGTGTACCCCACGAGGGCCTTAGATCAGTGACGCACAAGAGGCGCTTAGCTCTTGAATTTTTTTCAATGGATGATAATCCTACATGTATAATATTTCAATTTAATTATTTGTAATTAACAATTTATTTTATTAATGAATGCTAATTATTAATTCAATACTTTCGTTTTCACTGTTTTTTGTTCCCTAAATCGATAAAATCCAAAGAATACGTTTGGCGTCGTGATACGAGAATGCTGGAATTACGATCCGGCCCCCCCCCCCCCACCTGAAAAATTTGTGTGTGTGCTACTGCCTAAATACAGGAAATCTGTAAGAAATGTTTTTACTCAAGTTATGTATAAAGTGTTCATTAAGAAGGCTTTACACGTGCTTTTACAGTCTGCAAATCCTTTTCGGTTTCTTAGACGTAAGAATAAAACGATTTATATTTTTAGATGTTTTGGGGTGTTGGGGTAGCTGAGTTAATAAAAAAAAAAGTCCCTCAAAACTTGACAGTAATTTAAGGCTTCATTTCATTTAAGGAGTGCTGCGGTCACCTAGTGGTCACGGGCACGGCTAGCGTGTCATGAGTTCCAATCCTAGTGTCACTGAAGACCCGCCGTGTAGAGGCACGTTCAATCTGTCAAGGTTCCAAGTCCTCCCGATGGCGTGGTGTGATAATTTGTAGAGAGAAATGCCTGCTAAAGTGTTGTCCTCGTCACTTCATCGATCAAAATCACGGGGTTCGTTGCCAATATCCCTCGCTTTGATTCACAGTGCGTCATCCATTTTCCCTCACTCACTCCTTCCATCGGGAATTGTGGAAACTTATGCATTTCTCAACATTCGCGGATGACGAAGCCCATTGAAGTGCCTTATGATGAAGTGAATTTAACAACATGTGCAACTTTTTACTTCGAATAATTGAGATGCTGAATACATTGAATGTGCCATTGGATGACCCTCAATTCAGATTTGTGCAGATTATGATGGTTGTTTATTTGTGTTATGTCGTATCGCATCACTTCGGCTCATCCAATGAAAAAATAGAGCTCCCTGAGGGATATTGTTTGATATTCCAATTAAAAGAGAATGCCATGTTTTGGAAGAACGGCCACTTATTAAATATATAATTATCAATATCTATCTCTTATCCCATACATTTTTTGAAGTTTTGGCATACTTTATCTTCCCTTCTGTCCTTTTAAGATGAGCTGAGCCATTGGATTGGTTAAAAAATCCTGGTCTCTTGTATTGAGGTTCTCATCTCTCTTGGGTAAAGAAAGGCAGAGCTGATAAGAAAGTTGCATTCCCTCTTTCTTGTTCACAAGATGCTAAATGATCTATTCGGACTAAAAAGAAGTACCATTTTTTAATTTTTTTTTTTTTTTTATTACTTAGATTTTTTTATTAAATGACACCTGGGAGGTTGAATCCTAGTACTTCGGAACCATGCAGGTCAAAAATCCTCGGAGTTATGGGGAATTTAAAAATTTTAAAATTGTTTAAAAACTTGAAATAGGAGGAAGGAATGGGGCTATTGGGATAAAATTACGTATTTGAAGAGCTCATAGGGAGAACAATCGAATGCAGTCAGTGCGGTCGACCAAGATAGCACAGGATTCGAGTTATTAATGGGGAAGCCCTGTAGGGGGGGAGCACCGGTGCGGGCCAATTCCACGTAAAGCTCGCACATACACGAAAATATGGTGGACCTTTAAAAATCAAGTTCCAAGCTCAACTCCTTGGGGGGGGTGAAATTTTTTCAGACCCCATAGGATTAACATGGGAGCATGATATTTTAGTGCTTAAGCCCTCCCCATGCCTACCCAATGGGAGTCAAGTATACGACTGGATGGGTCTCGACGAGTGGAACAGTTGGTTCAAATCTCAAGTCCGAGACTCAAACAGGAGCCAAAATATTGTGGGATTTAAATAAATTTTAAAAATTTAAAAAGTTTAAAGCCATTAAAGACTATGTAAAAAATAGCCCTATGAGCATGAAATTATAAAAACTGGAAAAGCAGTTAGAGAGGGATCGAATGAGCCAGGTCCGAATGGACTGTGAGGCTCGGGTGTCGAGATATTGGCCAAAAGGTTGTAGAGGGGGTGGGAATGCGTTCCAGCAGATCCTAACCATAACGATTCCCCAAATATCAGTCCCCTAGCACCAAAAAAGTGGCATATTGTTTTCATATCACTTCACTAAAACAGTTCGGGGATTTAACTAATTCACTTACTTACAACAGGGAAAAGACCTCAATGAGACGTTATTTTAACATCTTGCGTGAATTGATCATCTCCTTTAGGGATTTCACGAAAGCCCTAATTTCATCGTTTCCTTGTGACATATATATAGGGAAATTTGATTATTATCGAAGCATTTTTATAAAACAATGTGTATTTTAAAATTGTCATTCTTCCTTCATTTTTTATTATCGAAAAATTGTATTAAAAATTTTTTTTTTCATCTATTAATATTAAAAAAGAGAGAGAGAAACAAGCCTTACAGTAGTCGTATATGTGTAACAACTGACATGTTATCTTAGTAAATACGCAATAGTAACTTATATCCTGAAAAAAATGAATTGGGTACGACTGGAAATAATTTTCTTTCGAATAATTATATCTTTAATGAAAATTTTATTTAATTAACACAAGGAGTAATGCAATTTTTTTTATCAAAAATAATTATTCTTGATCAATTTGGGGAAGAGCGGAGACAATAGACTTATGATAACTAAAATATGACACATATACTTGTGTTTTCAAAACCGTTGAAAAACAGCGTCAGTAACATTACCACTGTTAGTTGTCGAAATATTTTGATTTGTGTTCATTTCGAGCTTGAATTCATCATTCAAAAAAGCTATGAGCTACTCGGATTTTGGCAAACTGAAGTTAAAATCACCCCTCAAAATCATGAGAAGAGAGCAATAGTTTTCTTTAAAAGAGCAGAACCACCTTCGGTATATAGTTTTACAAAATGGAGGAAATCTTTAATTTTTTTGTACCGTTTGATTTCAAGAAATGTATGCGACCACCGAAATCATTGTTTGTCTGTTTTCAAATAAGCATTTTGCCCCACATGCCCCCCAATATCGTTACTAACAATACCCAGCCCACTTGTTTGACGATAAGTAATGTTCACATGAGGAGTCACAACATGCAAGTTTTTCTGTTTGCGATAGATCGCAACACCAGCTGCTCTGCGGTCCGGTTGCTTAAACTGTGCTCAAAAATCGAAGTTAGGTATCGAAACACGTTCCTCATTATCTAACCACATCTCTGACAACATGAGTAACGAACTTTTTTATGAAATAACATTGTCAAAATCTGTTTGGTGAACCCTTTGACAATTGAGCGTAAGGATCGCAAGCTTATCCTGGGTGAAGTCTAAGACTTGCTGGTATGTGCGAAGTGGATTTAGAGTATCATTGGGTGGATGACCAGAGTATCCAGTTCTTCCGAGCTATAACCTCTTATCTTTAGGATGGAGTGACTGTGACGAATTCACTCTTACCCTTTGTTAATCAAAAAAATTACTTAAAAAGTAAAATATACTTATAAATGGGAGTGAAAAATAAAAATTTAAAACTACTAAAATGCTTTAAGTGCTAGAAAAATATCTTCAAAAACGGTGCAAGCACTGAGAATGAAAACAAATTTCGATCAGTGGTGAGGCCTGACCAATGGGAATGCAGCTTAGAACTCAGTTGTTGTAGAAATGAGAGAAAATTGAATAAATATTGAAATCAGAAAAACAGCTTTTTTAAAAGCCAATAAAAAATAAAATACATTTTGAAAAAATAGGAAAGAAAGCGTAAATTTAAATTTGATCTGGATAAATAATTTTCCCAGGGAAAATTAAAGTGATTTAAAGTAAATTTGAAAACAGCAAGTTCCTGGGAATCGAACCTGGGACGATTCATTTCAAGTCAGCTACTATAACCATTAGGCTACGAAGGCTCGGGGAGGGAGTTAAAGTAAGCTTTTAAGTTGAGCGAGAAGAGTGAAATGAATTTAATTAAGAATTTTAATGCAAGAGATGATCCGAAAAAATATTGAGTCTGTTATTAGGATCAGGGATATATTTTTTAATATCCGAGATCGAAGGATTATTAGAGTTATCAATTTTTTTGAAAGAAGTTAGTTGCTAATTTTTTGATAAATTGTCTGACAGACATCATTTTGCTCGCGGATCTGAGGTCCTTATTCCTCATGAACCATCGAGTTTTTAATATTTGTCGGAGGATGGTGCTTTGAGAAACTTCAATTTGATTAATATGAATTTTAGCTGCATGTGCCCAGATTGGCGCGGCATACTGGTTAAAACTGGTCTTAGGATTAGTGTGTAGATAAGCAATTTATTTTCTCTTCTCTAATATAGAGATTCTTGCAGTTAAGGGGTAGATTTTAAAGGCCGATTGTGAATTTAGAGTCAAGCGCTCGAGTGCTTGATGGCTACTAGAGCTGTACACCACCACGCGCTCTCATTGGTCAAATCAAATAGCGCACGCTGACGTCACTTCCTGTTACACACATCCGTTCCTTTTCACGAAATCACTCCAACAAATATCCAGCAAGCGAGAGGAAAGATGTTACACATCAAAAACTTTTATGTATAATTTAATTCACCTGACACTAAATATCAGAAACATTATTCGTTTATACGCATTTTCAAAATCACTTTTTCGAAATCACCTTAATTCCAAAGTAGGATTTGGAGTAACATGATAATAATACAAAAATATTTTAATTTAAATTTCTTTTCAAAAAAATTGTGCAGAAGACAAGTTTGTCTGGAGCACATTTCATCGATTGTATTGAGCCGCGTAACGGAGTCCACTCTTATTGTTCCGTGGAGAAACCCACGTTTTGAGTTTCGTCCCTCCGACTCAGAGGAACTACAGTGTTTGATCAATAGTTGGGATGACGTATATCCGCGCTTAAAACTAAAGCAGGATAGTTATGTTTTCATTCGCGTGAAAATGTGTCGTAATGACCTTCAATGGAAAAGTTATGCAGCGAAGCCTGTGACTCACCGATGGTAAGCGAGAGAAAATGGCGCGTATGTTAGTTTTGTTTCCCATTAGTAGTCTTAGCCTTTTGTATTTATATTTCAGGTTGTACTGTGTACTGATATAAGATCATTTTGTCTGGGTTAGCATAAACGAATAACCCGATTTTAAAAATTTGTTATTTTGAAATATTAGTACACACATTACAATATAGTATACGAATTAAATAAAAACGTACCGGTTCTTTTTCCACCGCCGATGCCGAACACACTGCAGGAATTTAAGTAGCCGTGGGTATGCTCGCGAACTCGTGGTCGGCGTGTTCCAGCCCCTTCTAGAAGGGCTGATGCACGTCCTCTCCAGTTAGCGTGATGCGGTTTGGAAAGAGTCTACTCAGGTGTCGTCTCGTTACATGACCGAAGTTTGATATTCCAATAGTCTTCGTGTCGTTTAATAGTGCGACGTTAATAAACACTCACTGTGAAGGACTTTTAAACATTTGTACTGCTTTTGGAATCCTTGACGGTGTGATACTAGGAAATGTGTGGGGGCGAACTTCATTACCGATTAGATGTTGGGTCGTGTGACAAGTGTCGCACATCGAACATTTGTTATTGAAAATAAATCATGGCTTATTTTTCTTTTAATGTGTGTTTCACTCATTTTAATATATATGCCATATAAATCGAGCCTTTTTACATTCCAATTTTTTAGCTTTCGAAGAAAAAGAAAAGCGCGATACTTATAAACATTTTAGTATTCTATTCGAATAGAAGTGTCTTAAGGAACTTCTTGTTATTCTTAGTACTGTACTGTAGCGTTCCCACCACGCAGCTGTGAATCGGCTTCTCTGTGAAAATAATCACCACACGTGCAAAGACGCCTGCAATTTTAAATTATTGCGTGCTTCCGTCTTGGATCGCCCCGGCAACATTTGACACCACGAGGGACCCTATTTTCCGCCGACTAGCAGGATGTAACTGGAAGCTAAAGACACCGGCCGCTGATCCCCGAAGCGAGAGATGATCTGAAACCCTTTGTTGAGAGTGAACCCAAAGAAACTCCTTCCTCACAAACCACATCATTTGAACTCTAATAATCTTTTAATAAATAATAGCTGTGACGTAAATATTTAAATGAATCAGTATCACGCTACCTCAAGCATCCCAGTACTGTTCCGAAAATTTGGACTTCCTTATTTCTTCGTCGGCTACGTGATAAAGCAGATAAACGCAGAGTGCAGTACGGAAGACGACAAAACGCATCGCGCTTTTCTTTAAAAAAAAAGCCAAAGTTGGTTACTTTTTTCATTACAGACAGCTTTATGCCTTCATAAAGTATTTTTCTGAGTAGGTAAAGTTCTGTATATTATGTATTTTCATGCAGCAAATAATCTATGCCTTTTACTAAGTTCGTACTTTTCCTTTGCTTAAGGGTATTTTGGCAATTTATTTTCTGTTGTATTCTCTAGCAAATAATACATACAAATGCAGTACAATATTTTCTGAGGAAACACTCGTATTTATTCTTTTTTTTTAATCCCATTCTCGATAACTCGGCCACCTACCGGTCAACATTAGGCTGAGTATTCGGGTAGTTCTATGGAATTAAATCATCCATAAATTTCAATAGCGCATGTATTTGTTTCAAAAAAAAAATTATAGTTTTATCTTTTTAACACAATCCTATTCTATTACTCAATACCATCCTATTTCGTGACCTAGAGCTAGCTCTTTTGGTTACCACACTTGGAGGGAGGGGTGAACAAACTGGAGAGACGACCGTGAATCTCTGGAAACAGGTTTTGGGTTAGTAAGAAGACCCTGTCAAAAACAAAGATAGTATTTATTGCTTAATACTTGCATAATTTCTTATTCCTCAACCTGTTGATGTGACGGATCAGAGATTTGTTTCGTAATGATCTAGAATTGTTAATAGTTTTTTTCCGAGTACGCGTCATTCATTCGAATACGCTGTTATTGTTCTAAAACAGCGATACTCAACCCGCGGCCCACCGTCCTTTTTCAAGTGGCCAAGTCAAGGTCCATTACTCTGGGAAATTCATTTATTTATGAAAATTTGTTGGGAAATTCTTTAAGAAATCAAATATATCAATTTTGCTGTCGATGTCGTATGGGTGCGAATTGATATTCTGATTAGTGATAAGTAGTCAATAGTGGAGTAGCAACCATTTTATGAGTGGAACTAGCTTTTAACTATCTTTCATATCTAGCGAGCGAAAAATTTTCGAAGAAAATAGGTTGCTTCAATACGATTGGGAAGTTGACTATTTTGTAGTGAAAAACAAGCATGGATAAGTAATTGTTTGATTTGTTGCGAAAGTGCAGTATTTAAAAAAAATACCAATAAACAGGAGTCGTTCAATGACACTTTTTCTCGAAGATCTTTCAAGAGGTGATAAATAGGATTTATTGAATAATCTTTACAACAGCGAAAAGTGTTTGTGGTAATGTCATAGTGGTAACAAAGGGCACCCTATGAAATTTGTTATATTATTAGTTAATCATGTGAAACCGTTTACTGATACAGAAATTGTGAAGAAGTAATTCTTAAATGCTTCCAATTTAGAAAAATTCAGTGACAAAAAAAACAACAACCAATAATGTAAAAAAATTATTAAAAAAAAAGCAAAATAAGAGTTTTAATATTTCGATTAATTTTCCACA
>BMAV01009014.1:233650-248158 GCA_019973955.1 Trichonephila inaurata madagascariensis
CTCATGTTGCGGCCCGCGTGAAATAGCCATCATATGTATGCGGCCCGGCAGAAACAAAGTACCCCTGTTCTAAAATGAGTCTCGTGAAGTTTTGTTCTTGCAAAGGTAAGGGGCTGCGGCAGCCCAGAGGTCATCGAAGCATGTCATGAGTTCGAGTCCAGTACCACTTAAGACCCGCCGTCTAGGGCAGCGATGCATGTTAAATCTGTCGAGAACTGAAACGTCCTCCCATTGGTGTGGTTGTTAGGAGATGGGGGTGTCAGCTCAGGCGTCGTTCACGTCACTTGACCATGGTTCAAAATGACGTGGTCTGTCGCCAAAAGCCCTCGTGTAGCTGAACAGTGCGACGTTAATATTCACTCACTCACTCTCAAAGGTAAATGGAACTTCTAATGTTTATTTAATATTAAAATTAATATAAATGACTTCGAAAAATAAACTGTAAAACATCGTTGCTTTGTTTTGTTTTTTTCCTGCTTTGGATGTTCAGTTTATATCATGATTTAATTCTGGATTCTTCAGAAATTCATTTTTGACATATTCTAAAATTCTGTATTTAGAAAACTCATTAAACATAGCTTACAACTCTCTTTGTGGACTGAAATAGTAATGCATTCATGATTTTTGCTGACTTGTCTCTTATCTTTATCAAGACATTCCATTGAATATTCGCCGTGTAGAGGAAACTAAATCTGTCGAGGTTCAATGTCCTTCCGTAGGTGTGATGTGGTAGCTAGGAGAGGAAGGTGCTAGTCCTGGTGTCGTCCTCATCACTTGACACAAGTCATACGACTTTCACTCGCTCAGTACATTACTTTCATGTTTTATTTTCTAAAACTTTGTATCGTGTAAAAAAAAATATTATTTTAAAAGGCTTTTTTTCCCTTGAGTTTATTTAGAATATATATATAAATCTTTCTCCAACACACACACACAAGACTGAAAAGTCGATGCTTTATTATTGAATTTCTGGTAAATGGACAAAAACATTATTTTTTTCTTTTGAAGATTTACATCCCACCGAATCCGTAATGGTGCAAATTTTTTTAATAAAACATGAATGAGATTATTGCAGTAATAATTATTGAGTATTTATGCTGATCAAAATATTTCATATCTTTTCGAGTTATGAGCCATTTGATTTCGGATAAGGTACGTACGTAATATCTGCCTGAAGAACTTAATGTCATGTGTTTAAATATGCACTACATCTGACGAGTCTTTATGAAGCCAGGCGTGATTATGAATACAAAAATGAATTCATTATTCTAACGAAATCTAGGCTATAACTTTACTATTTCATGAATACTGCACACGTGAAATCACTAGAATAAGAAGACGCACCAAAGCGCTCTTGAATGAGTCTGGCGCTGTCCCAAATCAGCTGATTTCGTTCGTTTTAAATTAATTTATCTCTTAATTCGCCATGAGGGCTGCCACGTCCTGTGTGTGCGATTTCTGATTCAACTAGTATAAGGCCACACAGCTGCGTTGAAAGCACTAAATGGACGGGTACCTTGACTGGCTTTTGTTGACTCATCTGTCGCGCGGAGGGAGCCTGTTAACATTTTTTTAATGGGTGACTGACCTTTTTTCCTCCAAGTTTTAAGCTCTTAGTCATCCCCCGCTCTTTAAAAGAAGACCACGCTTTTTTGTTGCTCTTCTGTCAGGGGGAAATTAGAAACGTCTTTGCACACACAACTGAGGGTTTGAATTCGCTCTCTTTTTTTTAATTGTGTATTTCCTTTTGTGTGAGGGAAGTGGAATTTTCACAGAACTCTGTGGTCGTGTTAATTGCCAGTGTAAAAAAGTGCCTTATTGTTTAAATGGCGATATATGAGCCCTTTCTTTGGAATAAGTAACAAAACGTTATTGTGAGCACATTAGGAAAACGTTTAGGACTGCTTCATCAAAGCGATTATATGGTTTTTATTGTTTTCTGCATTCAAATATGGCCAATGTACTGTTTTATTTCGCTGCCTGAAAAAGATTTGTGGTAAATGTTTTTCTGCAATGATGGTTTTGTGTACCTAGAGATTTCCTTCAATAACATAATATATATTGCAGGTATTGCAACGTGTAATTTGTTTTTAATGTAAAAAAAAAGTTTGGGTGCACATTATTCTTTCATTTTTAATCTATAAGACAGCTGTTCATAATATCACTGTAATGCAATGAACATGTGACGTCATAATCACATGATAAATGCAATCACGCGTTTCCAGTCCATGCTCTTCGCTATTGTCAACTTCTGCTTTTTACAGAACTTTCTTTTAAAATACATCAACAGCAGTCATAGAGTGAACACAGGTAAACTTGATTTAAAAGTATATATGTAAGAATTTTTGACTTTTTGAAGAACGTCAATATTTAAATATCTTTACCCAACTATCAAATTTGGAATTTTTTACAAGTAGAACAACAGGTACAAATCTAATGTCAATTTTGAATTCAATGGAGAATACATGATTGAATTTATCATGTCGACAACAAGAATTTAGCCCACTGGCAAGTGCGAGTATACTGAACCTATTCATTTGTAGTTGAGTAGAATTGCAAAAAAAAAGGCACAATTTCTGTATGGTGTGGGAAAGAATTAAAATATTTATATTTTTGCTGTATAACAACTTTAAAGTTCTGTGGGTTTTTTTTTAAATCACAGATAACCTAATATACTGCAATTAGAAAACTATCAGTCAACTAAAGATTAACTTATTCTTTAGTACCAGTTGGTGTGGACCAGTTTTTACTCCCTTGAAATTGTTAAGATATAAAACTGGAATTAAATAAAAAGTCAGGTATTCAAACCGCATTAAACCGAGCTAAAGAACGTAGAGAAAAATCACTTGGGGGAAAAATTATTGAAGTTTTGAAAATATACAGTTAGTAGTACTTGATGAGGAAGAGAGGTTCTTGCTTTTGCTCATGATCTTTGGGCAAATAGAATTTTTGCTATTTGATCACTTGAGAAAAAAGAATCTGCAAAATGTCTGAAGGTGACACCTCCAGTATCTCACGAAACCTGTTTAAGGTGTCATTTACGCAAACTAAACTTGCCAAGAAATAAAATTTCACTTACTTCAAAAATAACTCTTCAGGGTAAAATGACCCCTCCTTCCGTTTCACTGTCTTTGCTTTTGGTGTTTTTTATTTATTTCCACCAAACATTCTTCAACAGTGTGTCATGAATTTCTTTAAAATACCACAATCGCAGAATTAAACGGTGTCTTGCACAGATCCTGTGTGTGAGAGCACGTGACAGTGTAGTAGTGTGTGTGTATCCAAGGTGCTTACCTTCTGAAGTGGAAATAATGGCGATTGATAGCTGTTGTTATCTGCGGCTGATTCTTTTTCCCTTTCGAATAATCATTTTCTCTATTTTTAAAGCCTATTTCACTTGCTTCGGAACGTGAGAGAAATATGAAATTATCATTAGAAACTGAAACGTGAAGTAATCTTGTTTATTTTAATAGTACCTATCCGCCCTCTTAAGTCCTTAATATCAATTTGAATTTTCTCTCCTACAAAATTGAAGTGTTTATTAGATTGCATAAGGTTGACAAAGATAAATCTACTTAAATTTGAATAAAACGACAGTTCGTTGAAAAAAATTATGCCGTATTTTTATGTGTAAAAGATATACGTTTTCGTGAAAAGATTTATTTGCCATTATATATGTATAATACGATCTTTCCATTCTTGTATTGTTGCTTTTTAATCTATATGTGGAAATAAAACAAAAGAAATTATTATTTTTAAATTATTAGGCTTATATGAAAGTGAAATATAATTCCATTTGATTGTATATTACAACCTATTCGTAATTCTGCTGAAATAATACGTTATTATAAAGACAAATCAAGAGCAAATTTTTTAGAAGCTGTGGTAGGCAGCAGCAGCTGATGTTTGGGTAAAATAAGATAGCATCTTTGATTGGATCCCTGGCAGCAGCAGTAGCGAGATGTTTTCTTTCAAGAATTTTGAATAGAATTATAGGCTGCGACCCTTAAGGCCGTGTCTTCGCGTAATATTAAAAAAAAGATCTAACTGAACTCAAAACACATTTTTAGATGGCCAAATGCTCCAGTATTAATTTGTTCCAACATCTGTAATTCAACAGATCACATTTTTTATACTTCTCATTTTGGTTTGAATCCATTATTTTAACTAGTATTTAACTGTTAAACCCATACCACTTGCGACTTGTAGAAAATTTTAATACAATTTTAGAATTGTTCTTAAATGGTATCAAATGAGCTGCTTTAACTCATAAAATCTGCGACATTACAGTTATACTCTGGCGATAAATTGTGGACATGGTCACCATTTTTCTTTTTCTTTTATCTCTTATATCAGGAGTAGGCAATAATTTTAGCTTGAGTTCCACATTTTGGAGGTGGGATATACCTGAAGGCTGCACTATTTTGCATCTCAGAAAAGGTACCATAGAAATCAATAAATATAAATTAAATAAAACAGTGACACTTTAATTTATTGTGTTAATTTCATTTTTGTAGCTGCAAGCGCATTTAATTTTATAATTAATTTAATGAGACAATGTCACATTTTTTTATAATTTTTCTTTTTCCATTTCAAATCAGGAGTGCTTGTCTAAATTCTCATTACAACCTGCAAGTTTATGTCAACCCACTTGCTTCTGTATTCTTTTTGATTTTGATACAAGTAAACTTTGCTTGCAAGTATCTGTTGATCTAAATGTAGAGAATATTTTCTGTCTCTGGTTTTCTGTTGTGTCTGGCCTAGTAGCGCACACAGAAATTTTTTAAGGGGAGGGTCCGGGGTCGAAAATTCACCATTCTTGTATCATGCTCCTTTTGATTTTGTCGATTTTCGGGAACAAAACACAGTAAAAAACTAATTATTGAACAAATAATTAGCATTAATTAATAAAATTAATCATTAATAACAAATATTTAACTAAATTTTACGTACTATATACTTAGAATTATAATCAATCGGAAAAAAATCGATGGCCTTGGGGGGGGGGGGCCCGGACCCCCAGGACCCTCCCCTTGTGTGCGCCACTGGTCGGGCCACAAAAAACTTCTCGGCCGTCCATCCCTATAATGCTAATGGTAAATGGATTTTCGTTGTACATGTTCAAAGGTAAAATGGTGTGTATTAATGGAATATTTATAAATTTCAAAGAGTGATTAGAGTAGACGCGGATGTACGTACTCTGCTGTCAGGAATTTATGTAAAAATTGTGAGCCATTTTCTCGCTTGAAATTGACTTCGTTATTCTACAAAGGACATATTTTATTATACTTCATTTTTGTCTGGAGCCACGTTATTTCTTGTGTAAGATAGCTGGTATCCACGTGTTAAACCCATATCTTTGGCGAATTCAACAAATTCTTAGAATGCTATCAGATAAGCCGCTGTGTAGATGGAAAAGTCTTTGGTGATTTATCTCTGGCATGCAGTTAATCTTTGGTGGTTAATCGCTGGCAAGGGTTAAAATTCGAAACGAATTTTCACTATACATGTTCTAGGGTAAAATAGTGTACTTATGGAATATTTCCAAGTTTTAAAGATTCTGCAAAATAAACAAATATATGTACTTTGTTGTCAGGAATTTATTTGAAAATTGAGCCATTTTTCCGCCTGAAATTGTGTTCTAACTGTTATACGGTTCCTTAGACATGACGCGAACCACACACTTAAAATGTACCGTGGCCTCAAAGTCCTCGCATAGTATAAAAATCAGAGTGAGTACCAGCTGAGTTATTGTCTTAGTTTTTTGACCTTGGCTCAACTCACTGTGCAACACAAATTTAAAACAGACATACGAATTGAGTTATTTACATTATATGAGAGAGAAAAGTAAGTCAAACTTTTGTTTTGGACCTTCCACGTGCTAGTGCTACACTAAACGAACACAATCATAGTTTACTTAAAATGGATGCCTGTTAATTATAACAACCAAATAATGAACTCCTTCTTCAGTGATTTTTTTTTTTAATTATTCCTTACGTTTCAGTTGAAAAATTGTGTTATATATTTTTATGTTTCAGCTCTATTTGCTCTCATTTCAAAACCCCTTGACTTGGGAGTCTTGAAGCAGTCACTGTATCTTGAGCGTGTCTAATTGCCCAGTAACAGAACTGTTCTCTGATGCGTTGATGATGGTTTATTTTGTGATTTTATGTAAAAGCTTGGATTAGTCTTTAATTTTAAGTGGATTGTTTAGGAAACTTGAGCTGGTGGACTCATACTGTCAGACATGTTAAATAATAATAATCGGCAATTGCTGTTAGGATAAATCTCGTGCCATTTTTTACACGGGAAATGTAGAAACTAAAAACAAAAAGCAGTTCAAATCTTTACCTTGTTTGCTGTTGCATTGCGTTTGTTTCATTCATTTTAAGGAATCCTTTCATTAAAATTGCTTTTCATTTTTTGAAAGCACGTCTTCTCCAGTGGGAATCATGACTTGTGACTCGTATCTTAGTTTCAGGAAATTAATTCGAATAATTTTATCATCAAAAAGGATTATTTTAAGGAAAAATCACTCAGTTAAATGCAACTCTTCTGTTCTGCCGTATAGAAGGCTGATGCAAATAAAATTTTCCTAAGCTCTCATTGAGATAAGGTATAGAATTTTAAAGTGGGCTAACCCGTTCAAGTGTCATTCCTGTCACTTGACCATCGTTCACAATTAAGGCCCTCTTATTGTTTTCAAGTGCAACCATAACCAATCAATCTGTCCAGTTAATATTTTGATTTTTTGAGTAATAAGAGAAACTACATAGGCAAAGCAGACTAAATACCAAAAATAAATTTATTTCTTATTTTATCTATGATATGTTACACTTGTAATTTATGGCTCTGTTTTCAAGTAATCACTATGGTCATGAGTTCGAGCACTCGTGCCGCTAGAAGACCCTCCCTATAGAGGGGCATGTACATTAAACCCTTCGTGGTTGAAATTCCTCACGTTGGTGTGGTGCCAGATCAGTTGTTGTCCTCGTCACTCCGTTGCCAATAGCTTTATAGTGGGATAATACGAAACTTTGTTCACCTCCAACATGCATTTTTCTTTTTGAATGCACACATAATTAACACTTCATGCAATAATGCTTTAATTACACATAATTAAATAAGTATACGATGTAGTTTCAGCAAATGGTTCGATTTAACCTGTGTCATGTTGCCGTTTTAATTTTCGTTAAAGCCACTTGAAGTGGAATCTCATTAAATGTTTTATCATACCTTCAGCGTGAAAATTCTGTTTTAATTAATGACTACTTTAATTACTAAAATTAAATTTGGTTGTAGGCATCATTATTTCGTTTAACTAACAACCACGAGTGCATCTCGTGGAGGAAGGGATCGTTGGGAATCGTCATGTGTCTGGCGTCCGTTGACGGAATTGTTATGGAAAAAGTCCAGCGAAGCTAGATTCCGCATATTTTCATTGTTTAATATTTGCCCAATGAATTATTCTGTTGTAACACTATACTAAATTATTTGCATACACTTTTCCAGTTATTGAATCTTTACATATCTTACGGTACTCTGTATGTCGCCTCTGGTGGCTTAGAGGTAGCGTGCTTGCTTCCCAAGGTTGCGAGTTCGACCTCAGCTCAAGTCGACAGATTTTCTGGATACGAAAACCGTAGGCACGCGTGTCATAATGATTATGTGGTATGTAAAAAATCTCTTGAGTATCAATTTGGCTGTGGTACTCTCGGCAAAATTAAATCATGGAAATATTTAACATCCGACGAGAGATCGGATTAAAATTAATTCAAACATCGAAATTCGGTAGCGAGAGCCCCTACTAGATGTTGCTGCCACTGAAATGGCTCTCACATTTGGGAACTTACCGTGTGTGCAAAGGCTTAGTTGCAGCCCATTGGGGAAGGGGGCGGAGGAACCCTTTAAAATATGAAATATTAAAACATCTCATTATGTTCAATGGGCTAAACTCGTGCAGATCACGTGATAATCACAATCACGTGTTTTCCTATTGAATTCAAGACTGACTTCGGACTTGTACTTGTAGTTCATCTTGTAAAATTTAGATAAAATTTCAAATTTGTTAATTTAATGAAGGTGTTCAAATATTGCAATTCAAAAATGTTTTTCAAAATGAAACATTTTTGTATTGTACGTGCACTTTAAAAGCAAGTACATTCTGTTTCCCTTTATCCGTTGTTATTGTTGACAAATTTGTACTTTTTAAAAGAAAGTTCCTGCAAAAAGCAGAAGTTGGCAACAGTGAAGCGCATTAATTGATTGGCTGGAAACACATGATTTCATTTACATTGGCGCAGCTAGTCTTGATTCTCGTTTTGGAGGCCACTTAACTCTTCTCGAAATTTGTTTACGCATGATGCGTGGGGGTCCCGTATCATTGATACTGCGGTAGCTACCTCCCTGTTTATTTTTCATGTTACTGTGACGTCACATAAGCTTATGAACGAAGTGACTGGAAACACGTGTTTGTTATGTGACTATGACGTCACATTGTGATAGACGTGCTATCGCGTTTGTCGGTGTTTAGGGGTTAAAAGAAAGATCAGCCATAATCTGAACAATTCTAAGCTATTATTCTCTCACTTAACAATCAAAGGTAGAAAATGCACACTCTATTAAGTATAGGAGCAATTACACGGCTGAAAGGATACTAAATATTTGTTTATAATTCAATTGACTTACTCTTGGATCTCTTTGGATGTCGCTTTGGATACGGTCTAAATTACCGTAATTCTGTTCTCAGTTGTTTGATCTCCGGTCGTTATGATTCAATTATTTATTAAATCGTGAATTAGCAGTCTTTTAGCAATTAATCGTCGAGTAACTGTCGACTAGCTCTCAATTACTTTCCAGTTTGGGTTCATGTATGCCACTAGATGGCGCTATTTAAATTATAAGGTGTTAATTATTGATTACCCGGGCCAAAGAATATAAGGAGTCCATTCACTCTATGTTAGCGATACTTTATATTATTGAATAAACAAGTAGAAACTGAACACTAACTTCACTTACCTAAAAGTTAATGCTTAAATATCATAAACCACACACATGTCTTCGATAGAACAACATTTGAAAGAAACAGATTCACCCCAAGAAGATTAGTAAAGGTTTGCGAATAGATCCGTTACAACATGAATTTTATCCATTTCATTTTCTTTATGAAATTAGCAATTTTTTCTTTTTAACTATTTCGTCTTTATTTACCCAAAATTTCACGTTCACATTCTTTGCAATTTCTATTTGTTTCGGAGTTTGTTGTTGTTTTTGTTTTATCTGCACAGTTAAAAAAAAACCTCGTTTCCTGTTTTCTTTCCAATACAAATTTCAAATGCCATTAATGAATTAGCAATTCAATTGGATTATTTTATCCTTAATATATGATATATTTTGATTTCATCATTACGGAGGACTGTACAGAATACACATAAAATATAAATGGTTTTACTTAAACCTTATTTCGAAAAAAACGTGAATAGGCATATGCTATCGTATTTTGTTTTCCTCTATGAAGACATCTGCTAACTTGGGTATTATTACGCATGCCAATGGCGATCTTTGAGGAATTATAGGCTGAAAATATAGCCAGAAGGTTGATTAGGTCGTGGTGTAACTTGTAAAATCATTTGCGATCAATCTCTGGCATATGGCGCTTTCATGTTATAAGGTACTAACTGGAGTAAGATTTAAATTACTGGTTATTTCCTTTCTTCAAGTAAAAAAATAGGATCGACATATCTAAATAGGATGGGTTTATTTATTCTGCGATCGGTTAAACGACTGTAAATGGCAGTTTTTAAAAGGTAAAAAGGAATGTTTTTCAAAATTCTTGAAAATGAATAAATTATACACATTTTTTTTTTTTATTTTTTTATTTTTAAAGAACATTACCTTTAACCTTACAAAATTGAATATTAGCACTTCTTCATCATTAAACTTTTACTGACATTTCTTCACGTATTTTCAAGAGAATGATCACATGAAGGTAAGCTTAAGCCTTACGAAAAAAAAAAAATATTTAAATAATAGCCTTATCATGTGACGTCATTGTCATATGATAAATGCAAACGCGTGTTTCCAATCAACGAATTCATGCTCTCCTCTCTATGAGGTTGATTCACGATAATGAGATGCCAAGTCAGAATCACGTGACGAGGATACTAGCATTTCCCCGCATTTTGAATCAGTGTGTAAATTTCGTATGCTTGATATGTTTACTTGTGTGTGAACCTCTCAGGAGGCTCACTTCTTTAGGTGAGTACGGGTGTCACAATCCCGAGGTACCCTAGTGATCTTTTCCTTCTCCCAAGGGATTTACTGTCTTTGGTAAACACGGGTGTCATAAACCCTGGGTACCCTAGTGATCCTTCTCTATTTTCGGCCCTCCTTGCCATTCAAATTTCCCTTTTCTTCTTTTCACGTTGAGACCACAGACCAATGTTATTTAAGATGTACATTGATTAAATCGTTGTACTATTTATTAACATATTTTGGTTCACAATTTCTTTTGCGTTAATTTAGTTTCTTTTTCGTATATTTCTTTAAATACTTTGATTATGTTGCTTTATTTTTTTTTTCGACTAACACCGTTGGTTTTTCAACCCGCATGTTTGCCTTGTGCGGCGTCCCGTAAGGAGGAAAATGGTGTTCTGGGGATCCTTTGCGTTCCCTTTGCCCACGCTTCTCCAGTATGGAGGAGATTGGTGGCCTAGGGTTACCTCTGCGTTCCGTTTTGCCCACGCTTCACTGTAGATGGGTGGCAGGAGTGAGCCCGCTCCTGTCAATCGGCTGGTGGTACCTCTCTTTGGTGTCCTCCGAAAAGACACTGCTATAGGGTTAGCGCTGCAGATAAGGGGTGGCGGGTTTACCCGTTTGATCCTCGCCCTGATGCTGTAGCATTATATTCTGGGTGTACTCCAGGTCAGTGCCGTGCCTGGTTTTTGCCAGATGACCGACACACTGCCTCCCTTGTTGGACTCCGTGGTGGGTGGAGGCACGCCAAGACGGAGTTGTTTTCTCACGCATATGGATCCAAGTCGGCTGTGCCAGGGTAAAGGCCTTGTATTGCCCAACCTTAATATCGATGAAACTGCTAAACGTGTAATATTTTTATTAATTTCCTTGTCTAACAATGCCATGTCTCTGAAATCGCCATTTGCAATACATAAAGCTCTCAAAGGAATAGGTGGAGAACCAAAATCCTTTAAAAGATTGCTATCCGGTGATCTACTTATTGAAACCAGTTCTTCTACACAAACAAAGTCTTTCTTACTAACGAAAACATTACTGGATTTGCCAGTGAATATAAGTCCACATAAATCTCTGAACACATCCCGTGGAGTCATCTCTGAACCTGACCTGTTGACCACCCCTGAAGCAGAAATCCTGGAGGGATTCTCTGATCAGGGTGTTATTCAGGTCAGAAGAATCACAATAAAAAAGATTCAGCAGTTATTAAAACCAAACATTTAATTTTAACTTTTAGCAACCCCACATTACCCCAAACCATTAAAGCTGGTTATTTAAATTGTAAAATCCTTCCATACATTCCGAATCCTCTGCGCTGTTTTAAGTGCCAGAGGTTCGGACACTCACAAACTTCCTGCCACGGTCAACTTACTTGCTCTAGATGTGCATCTGTTGGACATGCTTCCACAGATTGCATTCTAGAGCCTGAATGTATTAACTGCTCGCAACCCCATTCCGCTGATTCCAAACTCTGCCCCAAGTGGAGAACTGAAAAGCAAATCCAAGAAATTAAAACAAATAAAAATATCTCATATCCTGAAGCCCGAAAATTAAGTCACACAAATATCTCAAACATACGCTTAGGTTGCAAAAACATCAACTGCAACGTCAACAACTCAAACAGATGCAAATATTACAAAAATAGTATCTCCACCTTTAAAACTACTACAACCTTTAACATCTGTTCCGAAAACAACAATGCCCTCTAAAATTCCTACAGTTACCAAATCATCTACATCAACTCAGGCACAACTCTTACCATCCACATCTTCTGTCACGGTTACATCATCATCAGAAACTCAACCCCCTATTTCTGTAATAGATACTGCTCCCACCACTTCTAATAACAATAGCGAAACTTCTAATACATCTAAAATCCCACAGAATGTTAAACAGAATTCAAAAAATAGTAGAAAGCGCCCAAAAGTACAGAAAGCAGAAGTTGAAATAAAAATGGCTCCACATAAACCCAGAAAGTCAGCACTTACGGAATATACTACTGATGTCGAAGACATTCTTATATATGACGTGGAGGAGGAACTTGAGTCAGATCCTACGGATAAATTCGCCATAAAAAAAAGTTTTGTAAACAATCCTGACAATTATTTACGCTCGTTAACTCCAACCCGATTCAGGAAAAATAAAAGCGAATTTTTGGTAACTTGTATTGTCTAACTTTGTTTTAAACTAACATGTTCCATTCGTCTTTTTCTATATTTTTATTTTAAGATATAATCTGACTTCGTGGGGAAATCTCCACCAAATTTTTTCTTTAATTTACTTGAAAACGATTTTATGTGATTTGAAATTTTAACTTTTTAAAACTGTGTTGTCATTATTTTTAAATATTTTATAAAACATTTTGAATTATTTTTAACAAATGTTTGGCGCAGCATAGCCAAAATTGGCTCTTGCGCCATAAAACCCTACATTCACTCTTGTGTGTGAAACTTATTTCTGAAATTTTATTTATTTTTATTATATTTTTGCATTATCCTTGTTTAATAATTAGGTATGAAGCATTTTTCGTAATTTTTTAGCATAATTTTTGTTTCAGTTTAGTATATTTGTCATTTGGTGTTAGTGTGCAAAGCCGGCGGCTACTTGCAGTTTATGTATTTATTAATAGTTCTAGATTATTTTTTAGTATCCTTATAATAAGTCCTTTGTTTTCATGTAGCTTATTATGTTTATTTACGCACGATAATGATTTACAGTATAGAATTGAGACCATTGAATTTGGGAAAACTTCTCATATGTGTTCAATTACTTATTGGTACATAGTGTATCACTCCACATAGATTCATAAAATAGTGTAATTTATAAAAAACATGTAGATATGAAATGGTCCCATTTTGAAATGTTAACCTTTCATTGTTCTGATTCCCTTAGTAATTACCAGCTACAAATATTTAATGTTTTTAGAAATACTATCTCTATAATTTCTCAAAGAAGAGTATGGAACATTCAGAAAGATGAAATTCAAGTAAATATAGTGTTGAAAATGAATTTATAATAAGATTTGTCAATAACATGGAAATTTTTGTTTATTTAAAAATTTTCATACTTATTTCTAATGTTTAACAAGAGATTTATACTTTTTGAGAGCAGAGTGTATAAAATAATAGTTGGTTAATAATGAAAGTTTTTGATTTATAATTAAGAATTTTTCTGTGATGGAAATGAAATTGTTTTTAACATCATTTAAAGGTTTGGGATATCTGAAATAATGTAATTATAAACTAACATTTGATATGCATAATTTTTTTGTCATAATGTCCTTAAAACAATTTTATACATGTATTCTAATCTAAGTGACACTAAATATCATAAATATTATCCATTTACACGCTTTTGTAAAATCAAGGTCCTGAACGTAGTCGGATACCTTAAGGGTAAATAGAGAATAGAAAAAGGTTATATTAAAATTTCGAATATTTCTATTGCTTTTAGAAAGTAAATATCCTACAGAATCAAATGTCTATATGTACAATCATATTTGGTTTCATGATCTTAATTACTGATAAATATCATAGAACTGATCTAAGTACACTTCTTGGGTCAATATTTGTAAATAACTCAATACAACAAATTTATTCAGGACTTAAATTTATAAGCTGGATAGTATCAATACAGATGAACGTTTTAGACTTTAATACTTATGTAAAAATTAAAACCTAGAGTATTCTTATGCTTAATACATTTCTGCTGGGGTTGCATAGATTTCTTCAATACACCGTGTTATACTTCAGTAATATGTGTATAGTCTATATGTGAAACTTATCATCAAAATTAATGAATTTAACATTTTGATAACCCTTGCGCAAATACCAATAAATGTTATCCATAGTAAAAAAAAATTGTACATCTGTGTGACAAATTTATACCAGTCAAATTCTTTTTGGACTGCACTGGACAAAATTCCCGTGATGTCATAGTCACATGATAAATGCAATCACATGCGTCTAACCAATCAGTTCGCAATTGCCAACTTTTGTTTTTCACATAAACCTGCTAAAAAAACTACATATTTGTCAACAATAATAACGCAGATAGTCGAATAGATAAATATTAACGTTGCACTGTTCAGCTACACGAGGGTTTTTAGGCGACGGACCACGTAATTTTGAACTAGGGTCAAGTGACGTGGACGACACTTGAGCTGCCCCCCCCCCTCCTAACGACTACACCACATCAACGGGAGGACGTGTGAGCTCTCGACAGATTTAACGAGCATCGCTGCCCTACACGGCGGGT
>BMAV01009014.1:253008-265872 GCA_019973955.1 Trichonephila inaurata madagascariensis
TTTTTTTTTTTTTTTTTTTTTTTTTTTTTTTCATTTTTTCAAAAATTACCGTAGTTTGCAATCGATATGTGAAGTTTGAAGGCATTAACTTAACTATGAAACTCTCAAAAAAACCTTTAAGAATGCAATTTTACAATAGCCAAGGGTTTGGTGCTGAAAACATGTTTGGCACCAAATGACTATCTTTTCCCCTTTGCACATCACGTTTGATGAAAGGTTACGCTAGAAAGGAAAATGACCATAAATAATAAAAATCACCAGATTTGGCGAGTGTCTCAATTAAAAAAATTCATTTTAAACATCCGTTTATAAAACAAAAATTTCTCTAATATTTGTGAAATGATCGCTTTTATTCCGTTATCATTATTTTAAACAAGTCTATTTGCAATACATTTAAAAAAATATATTGCTTTAAATTAATATTTTTTTTAAATAAAGCAGTGTTGTTTTGTGTAAATCATTAATCAAAATTTTTCATTCGTTATGTATTGAAGATCATGATGAAGAAAACGGCTGAACTAAAAAAGTTCTTAATTTTCTCTTTTAAAATCAGTGATTTAAAAAAATTAAATACCAAAAACTATTTTTTTACACGTTTTCAAAAAATGCTCACCATTGAATATCTCTTCCTTTTATTTTAAAGCTCTTTTCATGCTTCTACAGCGAAGTTCGTGACCTGTTCATCATAACGCTTGATTTCTACCGATTTTACCCGGATTCAAAACATCCTCGCTTAATTTTTATGATTTTTTAAAAAAAATTTTTATTCGCGCCTTTAATAACTTCACCAACATTTTTTTAAAAAAATACTCAAATTTTAAATATTTAATAACTTTTTATCAAAAATTCAAATTTTTAATAACTTTTTCATTTATAAAAATAATTGCATGAAATTTTTTTCCCGTGTATTGAACATTTCAAAAAATGCTCACAATTTTAATTCAACATTTAATATAGTTGTGGAATTTTGTAATTTTAAAAATTTCTACTTTTTGTCTTTTTTCAACATACAACTATTCTTAAAAAATGTACATTTTTGTTTCCGAAGGCTAAAAAATTGCAAAGTGAGTTAAAGTCGCACTGTTCACCTACTCCAGAGCATTTGGCGACGGACTTCGAAATTTTGAACCATGGTCGTGACGAGGATGAGACTTGAGCTGGCACCCATCTCTCTTAACTACCATACCACACCAACGCTAGGACGTTTAAGCTCTCGACAGATTCAACGTGCATCGCTCCTATTAACAGTGGGTCTTCTGCGGTAGCCAAAATTTTAAAAGGGGCAGTAATAATTAACTGTGGGAAATTACCACGAGAATTTTGTAATGACGTTAATTTAGAAATCACACACACACCAGGAAGGGCTGATAGCGAGAGGGGAAGGGGAATTTCCATGACAATAAGCTACGCATTCAAAAATGTTCGAGCAACGCCGGGAAAAAAATAAACATGTATAACAAAGAAAAGAAGCGAAAAAATTTTGAAACGGGGAATTTTAAGTTATACACTAGGTAAAGCCCGAGCAACGCCGGACTAAGTGGAAGTGAAAAAACAAAGTAATTTGAAAAAGAATATTGGAAGTGCTGATTTTGTGAAGGGAAGAGAAAATTTATAAAAGTGAAGAAAGCCCGAGCAACGCCGGGCCATGCAGCTGGTTTCATATAAAACGCCACACACGCTGGGCCACCGACTTCCTCTTCAAACACAACAACCCATTCAAGTAATGGAATTTTATTATGAATCGATTTGTTGACCTTATCATTCAGCTATTGTCATCTTTACGACTTGCTTTCCATAAGATCGCATTCAAACCGCAACTAGCGTGCACACGCGTCCTCTTTACAAGTTTCTTCTAAACGCGAGACTGTAACCGTAGTTCTTTAATTTATGAGTTGTCAAAAAAGGCATTTATAAAAAAACAGTACTTATAAAAACTTGATGGCATAAACAGAATGAGGAAAAAAAAACTCCAATTGCATGGCTACTTGGACAAGGAAAGAATTTTTTTTTGAAAGAAATTCGTTGTAACAAAACACTCGAGCATTTGTCGAGAGTTCCAACAGAAATCCGCCAAGTGAAGGTCAACCAAGAACTGCCATTGAACAAAGCTATCAGAGCAGCGCGTTCTGCAAGGGAACGATTTCAATGAAGAATCGGGCATTGGTAATAAAACTAGCATTATATATAAAAGCACGCAACAATAAAATGATAAATAAAAAGGAAAGAAAAAAGTCCACGTGAGAAGAAATTTGTACAAAAATAAAATAGAATAAAAATGCACATTATTGACAAAGAACTTGTTTTTATAACATAAAAAAAAAATATTAAAAAAAAGGATCTTAAAACCAAAATAAGCATTACAAATCAGACAAAATCGAACTTCTTTAAATAGTGGAAATCCGTTACAATGGATGAATGAGCATCCACACTGTTGAAAATATATTGGGTTGTTCGGAAAGTCATTTCGTTTTTTTTTGGAGAACATGAAAGACAGTTTTCGTATAATGAATAAATATTTTATTAAATTATATATTGGCCATTCTTTCTGGTCCAACACCTTTTGCCATCTTTCTGGCAGTAACATAATTCCCCTCTCATAAAAGTTTTGGTCCTTGCTGGCAAAAAACTGGTTCAGGTGGTTTTTGACATCTTCATTTGAGGTAAAGGTTTTGCCATCCAAAAAATTTTGCAGGGACCGGAACAAATAGTAGTCGGAAGGCGCCAGATCTGGAGAATATGGTGGATGTTGCAGTACGTCCCATTCAAGCTGTAAAAGTTTTTGGCGAGTGACCAAACTTGTGTGAGGTCTCGCATTATCCTGGTGGAACACTACACCCTTCCTGTTGATTAATTCGGGCCTCTTCTCTTTAAGTGAATCATTCAATTTGTCCAGCTGATGACAATAGACTTCTGAATTAATCGTTGTATTGTCCGGCAAAAGCTAAAAAAAAACGATTCCTTTGACATCCCACCAAACGGAGAGCATCACCTTTTTTTGGTGAATGTTGGCTTTTGACACGCTTTGAGCCGGTTCATCTTTTCTGCTCCATGACCTCTTGCGTTTAACATTGTTGTATACAACCCATTTTTCGTCCCCAGTAATAATCCGCTTCAAAAGCGCGACGACACAAATTTCGCTCCGTAAGGACATGGGGCACCCACACATCGAGCTTCGAGGTTAAGCCCATGCCTTTCAAATGGCCATAAACAGTCGAATTCGACAAATTTAATCTCTCACCGATCTCTCGTATGGTTATTCGCCGATTTGCATCAACTAATGCCTTTATCGCATCTTTGTCAGCTTCGACCGGCCTTCCAGACCGTGGTGCATCTTCGACATCAAAATTGCCGGATCGAAATTTTGCAAACCAGTTCTGGCACTGGCGTACTGTTAATACGCCTTCACCATACACATCCGTCAATTTTTTTCTCGCTTGGACAGCATTTTTACCTTTTCTGAAGTAAAGTAAAATATGACGAAAATGCTGCTTATTGCTCTCCATATTTAAAAGGGCACCAACCAAAAACTACTGCGTAGAATTAATAGAACTTTTTCACACACAAGCCTTGCAATATCAGCTCAAGACATATAATGGTTATGCGGCTTAAGTGTGAAGTTGGTTTCGAAAAAACGTAATTAAGTCCTCTGACGGGAAAAAACGAAATTACTTTCCGAACAACCGAATATTATTAATTTATCTTAAATGGCAACGTTAGCTATTAAATTGTATTATTATTTCATTTTTCTATGAGTGGAAACAGAGAACATAATTTTTCATTATTTGTGAATGACAGTTATAATAAAAGTTTGTTCCATTGTTATATACAGGGTGTCCAGCCTTATAAAGTGACCCAATAGCTAATTCCCGAACCGTTCAGCTTAGACATGCACTTTCAATTTGAAAAATGTTTTTAAAAAGGTAAAGAATGTTTTTACGTGCTTTTCGAACCAAAAAACCCATTTAGAAAAAAATTACAAAAATTAAATTTTTATACGGTCCCCAGGTCCTATCACTTATATTTAGGAAAAGATGCAGTACACAAAAACAAAGTAAACACAAAAAGTTTCATTTTATTACGATAAAAACTGGCCGAGTTATGGAACTTTGAAAACCACACATTTCATGCATTTTCTGAGATTTTCAAGAAGCTAGTAAGGGGCCGTCTCCAAGTGAAATTAGTTGGAACTTTGCCAGGAAACTTTCGCTCTTGCACGTCACCCTTATGTAAATCGTTTTTAAATTTAAAGTTAATATTACAATAATTGAGTGCTTAAAAAATAAAATTTACTATGTGTACATGTAAAATATAGACAAAATAAAATATTTTGGAGTAAGAAAACATTTCAAAAGCAGTTCCAAAAAATAGGTTTATTTGCTGCGGATTCAGACTGATTTGCTGCGGTATTGATCATGGCGAACATTAAAAATCTGTTGTGAAGTCGTTTGCAATTGCATACAATCGTATTCTAATATTACGAATTCTAGTAAGGGAGAAAGAGATGTATACAAATGAAGAATACTGCGAAATGGTACTGTTGTATGGATAGTGTAATCGAAATAAGAGAGGCGACAAGACTTTATGCCATTAAATTTCCCAGTCGAAGACATCCATCTTATTGTACAATTGACAGTGTTGTTCAATGCTTGTATAAAACTGGGAGTTGTCATAGACGTATTCCCTTATCTCGTGCCACACCTTCAGCGGATACCCGCTGAGGATGTTCTAGGATATGCCCTGGCTCAACCTGAGAGTAGTGTCCGGGATATTAGCAAGGCTTGTTCCTACTCAAAATCGACGGTGTGGAACATATAAACGTACGGCGCATATCCTTATCGTCCACTCCTGGCGCAGGAACTAATGCCCGGAGACCAGGAACGTCGTTTTGATTTTTGCAATTTCGTGTTAAACACACTGGATGAAAATCCAGATTTGTTGAATGAAGTTTTGTGGTCGGATGAATGCCAGTTCTCGAGGCAGGGCACTATTAATACACAGAATAGGCATTATTGGTCCCTCCAAAACCAACATCTAATACGACCGAATCGCCACCAAGTGCGTTGGTTGGTGAATGTGTGGTGCGGAATATATGGAAGAGCACCTTAATTGACCAATATATTTCGATGGACCTTTAACATCAGAATCATACACGGAAATTTTATCTGGACCGTTAGCCGATTTTTTAGAAGATGAAGTTTCCTTACGGAATTTGTCACGCATGTAGTACCAGCATGATGGTGCCCCCGCAAACAAATCTGCTCAACCATGTACATTTTTGGCGCAGACATTTGACACTCGAATAATCGGCTACAGAGGTCACAAGAGGTTGCAGAAGCTACAGGTGGAGTTTCAGACGTGGTATTGGTACTGCATTTCTGTGGAAGGCAGTCATTTTGAACATTTTAATTTGGTCATTCTGATATAATAAAGCCCATTATTTATGATTGGAGCATCACTCCACATTTGAACGGCAAATCATGTATTCTTTTGCTGCTATTTGTTTAAACAAGCTGTTTAAATCTTTTCTGTACAAGTTCTATTTCTTTAATTTAACTTATTGTTTGCCATATAGCAATACAAATTATCAATCTACGATGTTTTAATATTACTATGATGTTTTTCTTTTGATCTTTCTATAGATAGTGAATTACTGTTCTCTAAACTCATTTTGTATACGAACCCCTTTTCTGAGCAATTCAGAGGCTTCAACTTTATGTAGGCATAACTCGGTCAGTTTTTATCGTAATAAAATGAAAGTTTGTGTTTACTTTGTTTTTGTGTACTGTATCTTTTCCTAAATATAATTGATAGGACCTGGAGACCGTATAAAAAATTAATTTTTTTTGTAAATAAGGTTTTTGGTTCGAAAAGCACGTAAAAACATTCTTTACTTTGTTTAAAACATTTTTCAAATTGGAAGTGCATGTCTAAGCCGAACGGTTCACTTTAAGGCTGGACACCCTGTATATATATAAAAGATGTTTGAATAAAGCTTTCGGCGATCTTTGAAAATGTTGTTTATCACAAACTGAAATTACAAGCTTCCGTAGTTAGAACGGGTTTTAATCAAAACTACTTCTGTGTGGAAAGAAATTAATTTGGCATTCGTACAATTATTTTGGAAAACCAAGAAAATAGTTTAGATTTTTTTTTAAGCTTTAACACACACAATTCTGCTATCTCTAACTTATACATTCAAACAAAAATTTAAAAAAATATATATTTTACTTACTAAATTCAGGCATTATCATTCTCATCTAAGTTTTTTTCATTTTTATAAAAACTTCATGGAATGTACACATTAAGCATTTGCTAACAACGATAATCGCCAAAAAATTAAAAGGGCGTTCAAGAAAATTACTTACGCGTGTCACTTTTTCATTCAAATGGCTCGGTAAGATATGAGAAATAAACTTAAAACTTGTTTACTTTACTTTGAAGAATAATAATCAATTGCAATTCTCCCTATAATGATTTATTTGTGGATTCTGGAAGACGAGTTATCTCACGACGACGCTGGATATCATTGGGAACGTCCCATACTGGATGTATTTGGACTCTGTTGTTGTGGAGCCTTGATTGAAATGGCCTTTCCTGATTGGTGGACGTGGGAGGAGCTATGCTGGAGGGTTTCAACGGTAGCAAAGTTCAGTTTCCAAATTCTTGCTAGCAGACAAGACGTCTGCTATTAGTTGATAGGGATCAGTGAGCAAACTCTATTGGCTGTGTCCTGGTGTCAGTCAGATAATTTAAAATTAAGTTAGAATGCCTGTTTGGGTAGCGAGAAATTAAATTTAAAACAATGTAAAAAATAGATAAAAAATTAAAAAATTACAACAAGAAAAAAATAATAATTTAGCATTTAGAAGGTGTCATTCTCCACCGAAGAATGACCAGGAATTTAAGTTAAGGGGGATTATATGAGTCCAGTAATCTTCTGGGCCTCTTTTTATTAAAGTTTGGATCATAGTTTTCCAAGTTTAAAATATTGTAGTTATTGCTATTGGGAAGAGTATTAAAAAAGTTAACTGCAAGTTTTTTAATGTAAGCTTTGAATGGCAGAATTTTAAGAACTCTGTAAATTACTTTATTTTTAGTATACCTGCAGGATCTGGTTATATTTCTTATTAATGAATTTTGAGCATTTTCAAGTAATTTAATATTCGAATCAGCAGCATATCCCCACACAGGACATCCATAAGTTAAAATGGGACGCAATACGGCAGTGTAAAGAAGTACTTTGTTATAGAGATACATTTGAGAATTCCGGCAAATTAAAGGGAAAATTGAGCGTAAGGTGTTCCGGAATTTGGTACGCGCATGTATAATGTGTTGTTTCCATGTTAATTTTTTATCAAGGATTAATCCTAGGTACTTCGTGCTCTGAGACCATTGTAGTTGTGTGGAATACAGAGTAAGCGTTGTACAAGGTGTTCTTCTCCTGGTGAAGAGTATTGCTATTGTTTTGTCTATATTAATTTTAATTTTCCAAGTGTTGAAGAAGTTTTCCAAAAGTTTAAGGTGTGAATTTAGAGCGATAGTTATTGTTTTATGATTTTTGGTGGTGGCTGAGATGGAGGTGTCGTCCGCATAAATATTAGTCATGGTTAGTGGGTGAGTTGGAATGTCGTTAATATAGATGTTAAATAAAATTTTGGTCCAAGTAAGCTACCTTGGGGTACTCCAAATTTTATAGAAATAGTATAGGAAAAGGTGTTATTTACTCTAACTTTATAAAAGACCTGTTTACAAGATAGGAGTTAATTAGATGAATTAGTGCAGGGGGGAAATTGTAAGTAATTAGTTTGTAAATTAGACCACTGACCCAGACCCTGTCAAAAGCCTTCTGAATGTCGAGAAAACAGCCCAGTGGACCTGCCTCTCTGAAAACCAGAAGAGATTTTTTCAGCCAGCCTGAGCAGCGGATGATAGGTGGAGAGATGCCGGGTGAAACCATATTGATTTGGATTGATGAAATCACAGTTGTTAGTGAAATCGGTTAATCTTTTAAGAATGATAAATTCGGTAATTTTACTTAATATACTTAAAAGGCTTATGGGTCTGTAACTATCGGAGGAATGACTATTTTTACCTGGTTTTTTGATGGGGAAAACAATAGCAGTTTTCCAGTTAGTGGGAAAATGTCTAAAATAGAGAATTTTATTAATTAGGTAAGTTAGTATTAGGATAATTTTGAGAGGAAAATTTTTAACCATCTTGTTAGTAATATTGTCTTGTCCTGGGGCTTTATTATTTTTAAGAGTTTTAATATAAGTAGTGATTTCATCAGCATTAGTAGGGGAGATGGGGGTAGGAGGGGGGTGGGCGAAAATTTTTTCAAGAGTATTGATAATTTTATCATCAATAGGGTAATTACCAGGAGGCCTTTTATTTTCAGAGAAGTTATCCTTGAGAGTAATTGCTAGGAGATTTTTGCCTTCTGCTCATCACTGTTAGCGACGGCAGAAGAGCTGGAAAGGTTAGGAATGTTAGTACGTTTTTTGCGGTAAAATTTTTGTGCTTGCCAAAGGCTGTTGTCTGTAGTGTTTAAGGCTTCTAATCTATTAATCCAGGATTGTTGTGTGTGTTTCTTGAGAGCTTTTTTAAGTTGTGCTTGCATTTTGTTATAATGTGTTCTGTGTATTGGGTTAAGAGTTTTATTGTAGGTTCTTTTAGCTTTATTTTTAAGGTAAATCAAATCTTGGATGTGTTTTGGTGTGAAAATGTGTTGCTTGTTTTCTATTGGCTTAGAGGCTTGGAGGTGGGCGGAGCGTACGGCGGCAGTTAGAAGAGAAATTTTAGATTCCAGCACATTGGGATTTCGAATGCCTTTGAAATCAGGCAGTCGAATGGCACTATTTAAATAATTACGAAAGTTAGACCAACAGGTGGTAACTGCTCTAGAATTGTCATTACAAATTGGAGCGGAGAGGGAGAAATTTAAAATAACAGGGTTATGGTCCGAAGAGAGCTCCGGAATAGAGTCGATGGTGTAAGGAAAATGAAAGTTATTTACTACAGCAAATATCTAACGTGTTAGATGATCTGTAGCCGAAGCGGGTGGGGGTATCGGGATAAACAATAGTGAGGTCTAGAATATCAGCAAAAGTTTTTAACTGACCTCGAGTTGAATTAACTGAACAGTTCCACGCATTGTGTGTAGCATTAGTCGCCAAAAATCACACAATTACTGTTGGTCTGGAGAAGGTGCTCAAGATCGAGAGAAAATAATCTCTCGTCCGAGCGAGGAGGGATATAAACCCCTCGCGATGAAAGTGTGAAGAACGAATAATTCAACGTAATACTTAAGAAAGTGCTTTAATAATGAATTGTAAAATTCTCCATTCGGAATAAATACTTCATTTAAAAACAAACAGAAAATTCAAGGAAATATATATCTAAAAAAAAAAAATTAGTATAATAAACTATAAAAAAAAACTAAATTCGACTTATGTCTTTGAATTGGTTAATACTTTAAAAAAAAGTGTTTTAAGAATTAAGATCCATTCCTGCAAAAACACCCTAAATCTACAATTAATATGGTTAAATCTGAGTGAAGGTTAAAAAAGATAATTATAAAATGAAAATGCATTTTTATTGTTTCTTAGGGTAATTTTAATTGAAACATTTTTTACAAAAATTCAGATTCTACGGAAAAAAAGTATCTGAATTTTTAAAAGATTTTCCTTATAAGTATTTCACATTATGTGTTCAAGATACAGATAGGGTTTTTTATACTAATAACCAAGAACAAACCTGTTTTGACACACCTTTGTTAGTTCCTTTTGGTGCTAATCTCAGACCAATGATAAGAACGATTTTTTATTCCATTGCGTCTGAAGAATACATTAACACGAATTTGTTGAATTATATTTTTCTTTTAATTTATTTTACTCGGTCGTAATTGAAAAAAATATTTAAATCACCCATTTGTTGTTCTTACAAGCCAGATATCACTTGCTAACGTGGTGTTAAACAAGTAATATATAAAAAAAAATTTAAGTCAATTCCTACTTAGATCAACAAAGAAAAATTTTATTTTAGCTACTTTTTATTAAATAGTTACAATTAATATAAACATGTATATACATAGGACAGAATCACAACATTAAGTGGTTATTAATTTTTATCAACCGGTATTTATTTTTTACCGGGGATAAATAATTATCATTAATCAATAAAATTAATCATCAATAACAAATACTTAATTAAATTTTACGTACTATATACTTAAAATTATAATCAATAGGAAAAACAATCACGGGCTTTGGGAGGGGGGGGGGGCCGGGCCCCCCAGGACCCCTCCCCCCTTGTGTGCGCCACTGCCTAGATTAGATCACTAATTTGTCCCAATGAAAAAAACCTGTACTAGAACATGTATTTCGATAAATATTTTAAATTGTTTGTTAATAATTTTAAACTCTATAGCCTATTTGTCCGTGAAAGGTCTGGTGCTTTTCCAAACTACTTGTTTATGTGAATTTTCAGCTGTTCTTTATCTTAAAAACAAGTAGAGAAACCGTCTGAAAAGCGTAGAACCAGAATTGAGACTGCAGATTTCACTTGATGTAAAAGAAATGCAGTACTATCTCTTTCTCATTAAAAATTTTAAAAGATACAGTTCAATACAATATTTGTGTTCAGTGTTTTGTAGTACAGTCGAACCTCTATATTGCGAATTTTTCTATATAACGTACATTTTCCGGAAACCAAGAACATTTCACGATTTGCTTCGTAAAATAACCTCCCTATAGCGAAGTGCATTTTCTATATAACGAACTTTTTCTTTTGGGATTCAATTTTTTTCTCTCTATTTTTAAAGTATTTCTGAACATTTCAAGTTATTCTCTCTAACACATTTTATGGTGGTCATAAATCTTGGTTTCATTAGATTTTAACTCGCCGAGAGCAATAGAGTTCTGGACGTTTTATCCAAGAAGTGCTACCTTTAACCCCCATTGTCCAGTTCACTAAAAACATCTTCGATATCCTCTTTCACCCTCAGTGAAGTTGTCCCAGTGTTCTAGTTATAAAATAATGTATGTTTAATATTGTATGTTTTCAATTGTAGAAAATGTCCTTAAAAATCATTAATTTTAATATAAAATTATTTTTTTAATATTGAAAATACAGCGTATTCAACATTCTTTTTTCTTGTTTTCCTTGCAGTTTTTCTTTCTTTCTCTTTCTTTTTTTGATGGGTAAGATATATAAAATAAACATATATTAATTTTTAAAAAAAGTGTGAATAATTACTTTTTTAATATATAGTGTGTGTGTGTGTTTATGAATTTAAAATTTTGTTTTATGTGGTTTATAAAATATATTGAAAGATGAACCTCTATATAACGAATTTTCCATTTAGCGAACTTTTTTTTCGGGATTTAGCGACTTGGTTATATAGAGGTCCGACTGTATTTTTAATTTGATGTGAAACGAAAAAAAAGTGTTAAAAAGTCCGTAAAAGTAGTGAAGGTAATCTAATTGGGATTAAGGGGGCGATCGAAAACCGCTGCCGCGTAGTCTTTATATTTGAATATTCATTTATTAAGGGTCAAAATTAAGATTTTATACACTTTTGGCAGATAGGATTTTATTGATTGTTTGTCTCATTAATATTTTTATAACATGAAATTTTATTTATTTATTTACTCTTTGTTATTTATATTTTATAATACAATTAGAGCTGGTATACACGTTCTTCGCACGGGTGAATTGAAAAATTAAACAGTACAGATTGAAGAATAAAGAAGTTTTTAATGAGTTAATTTTATGTGAATTGTAAATTTAAAAAAAAGCTTTTTGCATATCTCATCTGAACAAAATAATCATATTTGTTAAATTTTAAGTCTAGACCTAATAGCAGGAAGCACAGTGACTGAGTGGTTAGTGCATCGCACTTCCACACCACAGGTCTGAGGCTTAAAACCCGCGCTGGGCTAGGTTGACTCAGCCTTTCATTCCTTCAGTGGATCGATAAATGAGTATCAAGCTTGCTTGGGAACTTAACACTGGAGATTTTGTGTGAGATTGATTACCTGACAGAAACAACTGCTCATGCACCTCAGGGCCCAAGGTCGCGTATACTGAGTTGGGCACAGTAGGCCTTGGCCTTCATGGGCTGTTGCGCCACTGAATTATGGTCTAATAGCTGATAAAAAGGATTTATTTATAACGCCCCGTAACTCTCTTGTGGGTGAATTTTTGAAAACACCTTCCTAAGCTGATCTCTGTTCTAATAATGAACTGTTTTCAATACAAAGGTAACAGAACCTCATGGGATAGGGTGGGAACAATGTTAAAGAGAATGAAAAAGTAATTACTTTTCTTAACGAAAACAGTCATATCAACAGAGCGAAAAAGTAACAAAACATTTAAATACCATTCTAAATTTAAAACCGGCCCAGCAATTGGCAGAATAAAAACCTTAATTACAAGCTTCCAACCCTATCAAACTATAAAAATAACAATACTAGATGGTATTTATTAACAATAAATCTAAATTAAGCATATCTTATTTCTAGCACGCTATAAAAAAAATAGTAATTTATTTTTGATCATTCACCAACATTTCATGCACTTCAAACCAATTTTTTTTTGTACCAAAATGAACCTTTTTTAATTAATAGGTCTATAATTAAAATATTACAGTTTTCCTTAATATAGAAAAAACCGTACAATTCAACTCTGCCTATCGAATACCAAAACCGATCAAAAGCCATCACCACCGCGTGGCACAAACAACAATTTAGAGAAAACAGCAACTTTTATAGCTGACCAATTTTCTTCTTACAATAGATGCGGTAAACAAAGTAAATAGAAATAGGGAATAAAAAAATTCATTCATTCAAAAAAAAAAAAAAA
>BMAV01009014.1:275103-339124 GCA_019973955.1 Trichonephila inaurata madagascariensis
TTTTTTTTTTTGCGAATATTTTTTTAATGCTATACATCTTTTTATTGGCATATATGTATATATTTTTATTGCTTGTAATATATATGCATTTATTTCATGCCTGTATTTCATATTTTTTTTTTTTTTTTTTTCATTTTTTAAAAAAATTTTTTTGATTAATTTAATTATTTTCATGTATTTAAAAAAAAAAAATAACCCTAAATGGGTGAGGACAGAAGAATTCTTTTAAAAAAAAGAGGACATGTTGTTTGCATAACTATTGTTTTTTCCTTTCTTACACGCACAGCCAGCATTGTTTCTATTTTGAGTTTTTGAATGCAACCCCTGCTGTGTGGGCATCCAATGTGTATTAAAATTCAGTTGGGGCGCGTTGCTCTAAGCGTCAGTATTGATGTCCTTGGAGATTTCATGATCAAGGCTACAAAAGTTATAAATAGTAGTGAGATATGTAAATAAGAATAGTTTTTCTGAATGACTCATTTAATATTTTCAGGTGGAAATTTAATTTACGTTTCTATATTTTATCTGTATGTAAATTTTACTAGAATTCTTCACATTAAAAGGGCCTAGAATATTTTTCCATTGCAGTTTTAAAATAATACAACGGTAAAATGGACGCATGAATCCTTTCAGCTTTGTTAAATAAGTTATAATAATTTATCTATCCATTTTTTGTATATTGCCATGACAACAAATTCGTGAAATTTATAAACTTCGATTCCATTGAATGACGATTTTTGTGACCTGTTCGATTCACTTGTTTAAAAAATCAAGTTCTAATGCAAACTGTTATTATATAAATATTTTTACTGTTAATTTTTTAAAAAATGTTGTTTCAACCCAGTTGCAATGTATGTGTTTAACATTTAAACCTGAAACTGGAAAAATTCCACATAAAAGTATAACAATGCAGTTGCTTAGAAAATATTCAACGAATGCTATTGTAAGTAATAGACTAAATTCATGACGGTGAAGGCAATCACGTGTTCTCCATTGAATTCAAAACAGATTTTAAACTTGTATAAAAATTTCAAATTTTATAATTGGGTAAACATGTTCAAGTATGAAGAGAAAAAAAAAATGCCTTATCTTAAGAGTGTACTTTAAAATCGAACATATTTTGCCTACTTATGAGCATTATTGTTCACAAATATGTACTTTTTGAAAGAGTTTCTGAAAGAAGCAATAGTTGGCAACAGCGAAGCGCTTGGACTGTTTGGCTGAAAACACGTGCTTGCATTTATCATGTGACTATGACATCACATGAATTCAGCCCACTGAAAGAAGGCATGTTGGAAAAGAAAAAGATTTTTGTTTCGGAATTTTTTCCAAGTCCAAAATAAATACCAGAGTGGATAATTCCTATCTTTTTTACTACTATAAAATGAGTTATTTTTTCCACGTCGTATTAAGATATCTGAAGCATTTTCTATCGATGTACTGAAAGAAGTGTAAAAAGAAGTCAAAATATTGTAGTCAATAGGGTTTTTAAAATTGTTAGCCCGTGATGTTCTAAAACACAGTCACCGTCGAAGAATTTGGATTAAAAACCTTTATCTGATACTGTTAATAATTTTTAAACCACAAAAAGATAATGCATTCCCGTTGTGATCGTTTTGATTAAAATTTTTGCATGATGTTGACTGAAAATGTTCCCTGACAGTGAATGAAAGGAAAATGAAGTATCTCAAGAAACAAATTTAGAATGAATTTTTTTGTAAGTCTTTATATGCTGACAATATAGCTATTAATGAAAGAGGACATGTTTTTTCCCTCTTTTTGACTCGTATCCAAATATTCGTGAGATAATAACACTCTCATTTTCTCTAGACACGAGGTAAGAAAAAACATTTTAAGACTCATCCTCAGTATCCGGATTCTTGACCGCAGTCTTGTGTTGGGCGTACTTTCTAAAAAAGGTTGCAACGCTATTGACCTATTCTTTTATGTGGGCTTTTTTTCTTTCTTTTCATTATGCACAGTATGACTAACTTGTAATTTCTCCATATAAACGTCATCTGCGAGATTATTATCAAATATGTTGGATTGGATGTGCTGAGTTTTCAAAATGAGATTAAAAAGTATGATATAGAGAATCTTTTAATGTGTAGGTTTCTATTAGCTATTACTTCCCACTGGAAGTATTAACCGTAAAAAGCTATGTATAGTAATAACTCGTTAATATTTCTGGGACATTTACGTTATATATTGGTAAAAATATCAATACTATTTTTACATTTAAACTGGAATCCGTTTTTAAAATGAGACCTAAAACATTTTTTTATGCAGTATGATGATTTCGTTTAATTTTTTCTTTTAACTCATTATTTGATATTGTTTTGTGATCCTATTTTCATTCATAGGTATAATAGTGAGAGAGAGAGAGAGACATTGGTTAAATATCATTCAGGATCATTGCTCTAATAAGATCTTGACATTTTTCACAATAACCCTTAAGTCCTCTTCGATCAACTGTGAGGAACATGTAGCCCATTTGAATCTCAACAGTGCCATATGAAGGGCTGTCATTGCCATCGTTTTATCATGTATTTCTTTTATTTATGTTTATTACAATGCATTATTCGAAATAAACTTACGTTTCTATGAATATTGTTGTTGTTTTTTCCGGCCCACCAGTTAAACCTTGGCTCAAGTTAGCTTTTTGACGTGAATACGTCTTTAAAATTGCTTCCATAGAGGGAGGCAATTAAACAAAAACAACGAATGATAACGCAATCGGGGGATACAGTTTGGTGTCTGTATCCAAAATTCAACTACACCACTGGATCAAAGAATTCATCACGCTAAGTAAGGACCGCATGCGGTGGAGGGGGAGCGTCGCCATTTTGAGGTAATTTTGGCTGCGTATCGAAATTTTCATTTAGTATAACTTTTGACTCGGAGAAGCTACGACGTTCGTTTTAGTTTCAATCGTCAGCTCTCATCAAAATCTATATTGCTTCCATAGAGGGAGGCAATTAAAAAAAACAACGAATGATAACGAAATCGGGGATACAGTTTGGTGTTGCAGCTACATATCTCTATCCAAAATTCAACTACACCACTGGATCAAAGAATTCATTACGCTAAGTAAGGACTGCGACTTACCGCATTCGGTGGAGGGGGAGCGTCGCCATTTTGAGGTAATTTTGGCTGCGTATCGAGATTTTCATTTAGTATAACTTTTGACTCGGAGAAGCTACGACGTTCGTTTTAGTCAGCTCTCATCAAAATCTATCGATTGTGTATAAAACATTAGTGTAAAACAGTGACAACGAATATAATAAGGTGTTAAAGTAAAAAAAGAAGTATTATCAAAAATATATAATGTCGGCCTATACGCGTCAAAAAGTAAAGTCCAAATACAGACATCGTATACGGTTGGAAACAGCTTCTGAAGAGCAATCGAATGGTACCACTAAAACACCATATGATCGAGTCAAGCAGTGCCGGGAACGTAAAAGAATAAATGTGGCCGAGCTGATCAACGACGGTGCCAGTACATCTGCAGCTGGGGCAGTTGAAATTATGCAAGTGGATGATAAAATCGATTCTATATTAACACCAGACTGTGCAGGCATCAATTGTGTTCGATCTCTTTTATGAAGACACATTGGGCAGCAGCTAGTGCACGTTTCACTACGACGTTTGTCAACAATCCATTCGGATTTAAGTGTGATGTGTGTGATAGTCTATAGTTTCTGCGCTCATTGAAGCCAAAAAAAGAAAAACACTTACGCTGCTTAATAATACCTTCCCTGAAGAGCTAGTGGCTGACTTTAAACTGTGCGTTACGTGTAAAAACTCACTCAACTCGGACCACGTTCGAACGGATTTGTGTATCCACCTAAGCAACAAGGGCTGCCCGCATTAGTTCCGATTAGTGCACGTCTAGTGTCACCCCGACTGTCATTCATGCAGATGCGTCGGTTGAGACGCCATTAATGTACCCATGGATATGGAAACAATGGTGCAGCAGCTATCGCGTCCATTCAACGTTAACATAAAAAAGAACATGATCTACGTATCGGAGCGGCGTTGTCAAAAAGTCAGTGGTAAAAGCTTGGCTATATAAACAATTCTGAAATTAAATTCTTTATGTTACGATCGTTATTATAATATACCAAAAACATCGCTAAAATTATACCCAAGTACAATCCTGATCTTGCTACACCAATTATGATTGTCGGAGATGCTCAGCGAGTTCAATTTGTCTTTACATGGAAACTTCTCCAAATACGTTAGGTAATAGATTGTATTCATTTAAGGTTTATCAGAAATCTCAATGTAACCTGTATGCCATTTTTGTCGTACTTTTTTCGTATCATAGACCTATAATTAATAAAGTTATATTATAACACACAGTTTACTTGATTTCTTTCCTGAGCCCGTTAAAAGGAAATAGTGGCCATCATAAACAAAACATGAGGACTTAGTGTTCACACATGATTATGACATACATAAATAATATTTTGTAAAAAAAATATTACACGTTTGGAGACGTATTAGTTTGACACCCTTGAGTTGCAGTTTACATTACGTACATAAGGATCAATTAATTTATATGCAGAATAAATTTTATCTAGATATTTCGATTATTTCTCAGCAATAATTAAAACTTTACGTTACCTTCACATGTTACTGTCCATAAATGGAATTTAGATTATTCATTTTTTTTCCAAATTTTAATCCTTCCAGAAAAACCCCACGTGACCCTTCTAGAGATTAAGGGTTGTGATTATTTAACACCAAGGGTTGTACCTTGCCACATTGTTGCCCACTTCGCAAAATGTAGGTACCGATGCAACGATAATCCAGTTCAGACCGTTTGATAAATATTAATTGTGAAGACTTAAAAATCCTTTGTTTGTATTTATTAATCTGTATATTTACTTAAACTTTCGAACGTTTAGTAATTAAGCCTTTTTTCACCGCCAAATTCCGGTACAGATAACAGTTTTCTTTTCTCATATGATGTAGATTTCCGTTTCCTTCATTATTTATCCTCAAACAACCTTAACTTTCCACACATCTTCCTGAAGTTTTTCTTTTCCCTGAGTGCGAGATTATGTTCATGAGTCTTTTTCGGTTTGTGTGAAAAGAAGGACACAGAATTATCGAGTTCGGGATTAATCTTCCGTTTCGACGGATTATTTTTTTTATTTAGATTCTGTCGCTTCGCTCACTTAATTAAAGCATGAATGACGCTCTTCTCTTCACTTCACTTCATGCAACGAGCACAAGTGAAGCATTGAGAAGAGCATTATAATTTGCACTTACCAGTAAATAAAATAGGTGTTCCCAGAGGTGTGAATTGTAATTTCGGTTTTCTTTCAAGCGATTCGTGTACATACGACTTATTTCTGTTGTGTGAACTTGTGTTCCATTATTTTTTTTCGAATCTAATCCGTTAGCAATCAAGGAAATAATGCGTGTTCGGGAAGGACGCTTTCTCCTTAAATGGTTGATGAGGTTGTAATTAGAATGTGTTAATCTAGTTAGGTGCGAATTTAATTTTGAAGAATACTTGGGATCAGTAGCGCATACAGGAATTTTTCAAGGGGGGGGGGGCCCAGGGGCGAAAGTCCACCATTCTTGTATCATGCTCCTTTTGATTTTTTCGATTTTCGGGAACAAAAAACAGTAAAAAACTAATTATTGAATAAATAATTAGCATTAATTTATAAAATTAATCAGCAATAACAAATATTTAATTAAATTTTACGTCCTATATACTTAGAATTATAATCAATTGAAAAAAAATTCAACGGCTTTGGGGGGGGGGGTGTCCGGACCCCTAGTGTGCACCACTGCTTGGGATAATGTATTTTGTCTCTAGTTTCTGTGTCTTCTCTTGTATTTCATTAATGTTTCATTTTTTTTTCGCTTTATAATTAGATGAAATCCTAGTGGTACAATTGTTAATATTTAAATTCTGGTTCGCATTTCCAACATTTCATGTTCGATTGTTTCTTGCATATTGATATCATTCACGATTTTATAGTTCTTTTTGTATTTTTCTAATGATAATACTGTTTTTAAACTTTTCTTAAAAAGGTTTCTGGAGAATGGCTGAAAGCGAGAATCTGTTTAAGATCTTTTCTCGGGGACTTTTTTTTTTTAAAAAAATTCCTTCTATGCACCATTGATGGAAACTTCCTCTGTTGTACAGTTCCCATTCTTCTCCTTTTTTTATGATTCATAGTCAGAATGAAAAACAACCCTGGCAGAAATAACCTTTGTAGTGTTTGGAGGTGAATGCTTTATTTAATTATGTTAGCGATGTAAGTAGCCGTGGCATTGTTTTTCTTTTTTATTCTATCCTCTTTCCCCTCCTTTAATATCCCTTCATTTTTCAACCTTTCTGTTTGAATTGAGATAATAGTGGGAAAAATAGGTATCCATCGAGAGAGATTTGGATCGTAGTTTATTTAAAAGAACGTTAAGTGTTTGGATCTATAGAAGACAGGTGTTTATTGAAGATATAAACTGAATGGTGCCAATTCTATTGAAATTGGCAATAATATTTGGAAGCATTTCTAGATTTTTATAAAAATCATTTATTTGCATAATGTATGTAGATTTTCGTTGTAATTTATGGAATGTATTGTGATTAAACGATTAAAATGGATCTAATTCGTTTTTTTTTTTTTCTTTCTTTCAGGATCAATATGAAAATTTATCTCAGCACACTATCAAGGGTATAGAATTTTTAGAAAAATATGGTTCATTTTTAAAAGAGAGGTGTACTATTGAATCCGAATATGCCTATAAGCTCAGGTAATTCATTTCCTTAGGATTGCATGAATTAAAAGAATTTTAGTATTTGGTTTACCAAAAATACTTAGAATTTAAAATTCATTTTTTTAGTTAGTGATAATTTATTTTATGAATTCGCATCCTCACAAATTCACGCTTTTCTCTTTTTTACTGATTTTTTTTTAAAATCAGAATATTTAATTTTGTGCTTTGGTTTATTTAAAAAAAAGTAAAAGATTTGTTTGGATACGATTTTAACCCCAGTCTTTATCACTTGCCAACTCTGAGAATTATTTTCATCATGTTGGTTAAAAGTCCATTAAAAAATTGGCATAAATTTGGCGCCATTTTCTTTCCATTGTCGTCAATAGCGTGGACAAAGCTAAGATAATATCAAAGAATTTTTTCCCTTTTAATTGTCTTGTAAAAAGTACTATAATGTGTTGAGTAGTCATTTTTTGGAGTACAAGTTGGATAATATTAAGAGTCTTTTTATGAAAGTTACTTAATTCTTACACTTATTCTTATGAATCAAAGACGTGAATCCAGTGATGCAACATACACCATCGCATCGCGGAGGGGGGTGGGATTCTATGGGGCCCAAAACCTGACTTTGAAGAGGGGGGCTTAATATTCTTCATTATGCCACTGCTTGAATACCTTCTGCCTCTGGATGGATATGTGTAAGGATATTTAAAAAAAAACTAGGTACGTGTTTAATCTTTGAAAAATTATTTATTCTTGAAAAATCTGATGTTTTACTATCTAGATATTACATTGTAATGAGATTCCTCAAATTCTCGATCAAGACCAGATAAAATGATTGAAATATTTTGGGAAACACATGAAGTGGAACTATGTTTTGAAATGAGGATCAACTTTACTTTGATGTACATGATGCTGATTAGATAAAATGCTATTAATTTTTTTTTACTTAATACTTCTTTATTATGCTTAGTATACCTGTGTGTAGTAATACAACCTTTCCTTATTTTTTAAAATTAAATTTTATACAATTTGAACCATTTTTTTTTTTTTTTTCATTTTAGGAAACTGGTCAAAAATCATCATCCGAAAAAGAAAGAGGAGGAAGACAATCAGTAAGTAGTTTTTAAATAGACTTTTCCTTCTGAAAATATTACACTTTTTAAAGGAATATTTTAAATAAATTGATTGTAAATTATTCACATTTTACTTTTCTCTTACTTTCTACTTTCTTAGTTAACAATGTTTATTAAATCTTGTGGATACTCCAGTATATAAATTTTAAATGTGAACTTACTATTTACACAAACATATTTCTATAATATTGGATTGACTGCAGTTCATGATTTCTGGGTTTATCTTTCACCAATAATCCATGTGCTGCTTCTAAGTGCTACATTTATAAACAATCTAAAGAGTGGAAAGATTATCAATCAGTTTCTTTTCTCATGTTTTCTTCTCACTTTTGAGAACAAATTCTTATATACTTTATCTAGTTTAAACAATCTTTAATATATTTTAAATTGTAACTCAATTTATCTTATCTCTTTCCTATTTTCAAAAGTGTGAGGAAACATATTTTATAAATTTTATTTCAATTTAAGAAATCTTTTGTTAAGACCTTCACAGTTGTTACTCGTGTTCAATTTATTTTTCATTTTCAAAGTTGTAATATTTTCTCATGGAAAAATTTTAATGATAAAACATAAAACACATGAATGACAATTTTTGAAAATATGTTTCCGATTTGATTTCAGTATGATCGCCTAAGTTAAAATTTGGTTATTGAAGTTATAATATCTGTTTTGTAGATTTATTATCTTTAAAGACAACTTGCTGCAATGTTATTGTATTTTATATTGTTACATAGATCCGAGGGTTCGGGGATTTTATGCAAAACAATCACAAAGAAAATAAACAGTTCTTTAAGAGCGATGCGAATTTATTAACAAAAATCCAATCCTTTAAATACAGGATTCAGCAGCAATATTCGAAGGTCTTCACACCTTCAACAGCAATCAAACACAATAACCAGTGTTTAAAAATACATGTAAGTAAAGATTATTCACAAGCACAGCCGAGCTAATCGCTAGTCAAAACAATCCTCACTACTCGCTGGTTTAATCTAGACTCTTCGCCGTCCAGAAATATAACTGCTCGTGTCATTGAACGTGACACTAGTGGAGAGATCCACTACTTTCTAGACGATTCCAGAGGGTTCCGAACTCGCCAATGACGCCAAAAAATGATGCCAAATTGGCTCTGCCGCCAAGATTTCGCCAAGTTCTCATTGAATCGCCATTATAACGTAAGGGGCGGCATTGCTTGTGAATGGTACAATTTTAACATGCAATAAACATAATAGAGTAATATAAATGCATTAAACACTCAAATACAAATTATTTACACTATTTACACAAAATTCGTAACAATATATTAAGAAAATTAGCATTTTCAATACAGGTTTAAATTTTTCTTTAAGAAATTGCAAATAGAACTTCATTTAAATTAACAACAAAAAATTGGTTATGTTGTAACGTCGTCAGTAGTTAGCCAACAAGAAAATTTGTCACAGCCTCCTTTTAAAATTTAAAACAGTATTTAATAGCTTCATATGTTACTAAAATGTCCAATTAATATGCCAAGCCGGGCGGGCCGTCTATTTCTCGGGAGTTCAATCCGTATTCCGAAAGGCACTTGACAATCCCTTGCTTTTCCGGGCTCATCTCCAGTTTACTCCATCCAGGGCTCTATTTCTCTGTTTCCATCCAGGGCTCCATCTCTCTCACTCCAGGTTTCTTCCTCTCCGTCCCCTTCTCCTCAAAATCAACCCCTTTTAAACACCAGGAGCGGGTCCACAACACGCTCCTCGTCTTCCTCATTGGCAGGCCAAAAAAAAAAGGTCTGCCCTCGTCCCCGGTCCATATTCGTCTCCCATTTGTGCGGCAAACACAAACACAATCGCTATAATTCTCATCCAACTTCTGAAACTCCTTTTCATCACACCACCTGGGCCTTATAGCCCCATTCCCTAGGCACCGACTTTCATACAGGCTTCGCCTATACGTCAACCTATTGTCACCGGCACTCTTTAGTTATTGTAAATTCCAGACTCGATGTCTGCGTTTGTCCGAGGCCAGACAGTACACAATGACCCCATAGCCACGTGTTCTTGTCACCCAACGTCTGTTTGGGGCCATAAAACTTCAGATGAATAGATGGGTGAGGTTCACCCCAATCGAAGACGTCACAATGCTAATGTGTTGTAGAAATTATAAAAAACATAAAGATACAGTACAAACAGATTCAACAACAAAATAAAACAAAATTTAATAATAAAATAAATCATAGCAATAGATTTATTTTATGCTTAGATAAGATGAATGTCACATATACTTATATAATAGGTACAGTAGGCCTTGGCCCTCATGGGCTGTTAAGCCACTGAGTTAAGAGATGGATTAAATTATACATTGATCATTAGAGAGGAACAAATTGATATAGTTTATAACAACCATAATATCAGATATATTTTGGAGAAGAGATAGGAGGGATGCAATTAATGGACTATAGTTATGGTTGGTCATGATTAATTATTGGCATTTAACTTATAATGATGACATTTTTAGTAACAATTCAAATATTCCTTGATATTATCTATAAAAGGAAATAGAACCATTCTTCTAAATAAATTCAACACTGATATAGACCAAATAACATATTCTGCAGTGTTAAACAAATTTTAACTGGAATATTAATGTCAAATTTATAGCAGTGCAGAATAAATGAAGTTTTAATATTCATATGCATTAGTAAAAAATGTTAACTCTCGTATACTCTTTATTCTTGAGATTATTGTGCTTAAAAAGTAGTTTTTTTACTTAAAGAACATTCTAAAATTTTCCATTTAGTAAATATTTAAATCATGTTTTGTTTATAACAGGAGCTATATAGAATAGGTACGATGGATGAATAAGAAACTTTTTTTTAGAGCAAAACAGGTATTTGATACTTTTAAAGGGGAAAATGCAATTGGGGGAAGAGAGGAAATTTTATCATACAATGTTATTTGTGTATAAAATTGGACTATTTTCTTCAAAATCAATAGCATTTTTTTAAATTTTAAAAAAAATTTTAAAAATGCATTTTATTTATTTATTAGTTATTATTATTATTATTAGAAATATATCTTTTCTTTAGTAATCTCGAGAGGCCAAATTTAATTGATTCAAAGACAAAATATTTAGTAACTTCTGTTAAATAGTATGTTAATGTCACACTATTTTAGCTGCTTATTTTTACAAGTTTAAAAGTATTTTGTGTTATATCATTCACAAATTCACACTGTCATTCTTGTTTTGGATATTCCTGAATATAAACTTTAAGAAAGTCAAATCAATTATCTTTTGAATAATTCCATCATGATAGTATATTTCCTTTATTTTTATGAATCCTTTTTGAATGTATATATTTCTACTACTTGGTTTTTTGACAAAATAATAATACTTGTTTCAGGTTTTCAACATCAATAACTTTTGTAAAAATGCTTAATGAGATCAATGATATAGCAGGACAACATGAAGTGATATCAGAGACTTATTCTGGTCAAATATTAAAAGAAATTTCTGATTTAGTCAAAGAACTTAAAGATGAAAGGAAAAGGGTATGTATTTGTCATTCTAGTATTTCATTCTTTTCATACTTTATATCTTCAGAAATAAAAACTCAATATTTAAGTAAGTTACAGTTAAAATGTTCAGCCTTAATATATAGTTATTTCACACAACCTACATGCTAATTATTCCAAAACGTGTTTGTATTACAACATTACTTTTAGAGAAAACATATATTTGTATGTAATTTTGAGTATTGTATTTTATGTAACAAATACTTTCAATAAATCTATTTAGTGTTCCATGGCTAATTCAAACAGAGCTATTTTTCATTATCTTTTTATTCAGTAATTTTTATTTTCGATTAAAATATTGTTATTCATTGAAATTGCTATGTAATTTATTTTTTATCCGGTTAGTATTGTCAAAACAAAGAGAGTTTGTTTTGTTAGTTATTGGTCTGGATAAGGTAAGTAATCTTCTGAAATTAGATTATTTTTAAATGTTGTGTATGTTATCAAATTGATCATAAAACTAAGAACCATTATATTTCTGCATTAATAAAGGTAATTTGAAACCAACTAACCCTTTTTGAGGAAAATTCTTGGAAATAAAATACACACAGTTTTTGAATTATATTATTGATTATGTGAATAACTTATAAAATCAGTTACTCATGTATGTTTTCTTCATTTTGTAGTATTTAATTTTCAAAATGGATTGATAACTTTTTATTATAGTCAGTTTCAGAGGTGGTTTTATTATGCCATAACCACAAAATATGTTCATCTCTCACTTGAACAACAACAAAAAAAATTTTTTTTAACTACACTCTGATGTTTGAGAGTCATTTTAAAAGATTGTTTTTTTTTAATTGATATTTAAATATATGGTGATTTCATATCTTTAACCTTGGATTTAGAGTTACTGAAGTTATATAGCAGAAATGTATAGCAGTTGTAATCAATTAATAAGTTTTAGTGTAAAGGAAGCTAAATACTAAGTTTATTAGTATTTTAAAATGTCATATACTGCAGAGGAACATTAAGATCATTAATTTTAGTTTTTGCATTTCAAAATATATGTAAATTATATATATTTTGTATATAAGATTACTTTTAAAAATGTTTTAAAATTTATCACATAAGCATATTTTTAAAAATTGAGTATATCATAAAAATTTTTTCTGATTTGTAACTATTATAGAACACACGCATACCTGGTCTTGCAACACCAAATACCTAGGAGTAATCCTAGATAAAAGACTCACTTTTAAACAATGCATTATATGCATTCGCAGAAATTTTAATATTTTCGTTGCTAAAATTTGCCCCTTAATTGCACGGAAATCATGTTTGTCTTTAAGAAACAAGATGCTTATTTATAAACTGATTCTCAGACCAGTTTTATCATTTGCAAGTCCAATCTGGGGTCATGCAGCCTATTCAAATATCAAGATGCTTGAAGCAGTTCAAAATAAAATTATTAAAGTCAACTGACGCTACGTGGTTCACGAGAAACGAGGATCTCGAAACCGCCCTTAAACTTAAAACTCTAAAAGAATTCTTCAAAAAAATCTCCACTAAGTTTTTTAACTATATTTATTTGCATACTAATCGAGCAGTTGCTCGTATTGAAAAATATAATATTAGTCCACTTTTCAATAGAGCTCGTAATATTTTACTTGAAATCACTCATTATTTCGTTTTGGCATTCTAAATACTCTCACTCACTCTCAAAATTATCCGGACTCGCTCTCGACCTATGAGAACAGAGCAACACGACCAATAGTGAAGCGATATCCGGTAACACCTCGGCATCCAGATTTCCTTCATCTGTGACCCCCCCCCCCCCTCCTATGGGGTTCTCTCAGAATTACTCAGATTAAATTAAATAGCCGCCTGTTTGGGGTGAACTTCAGACGAGGCGAGACTCTCGATGGTGTGGGTTCTCCGCGCCAGTTGATTTTTTTTTTTGCTCACAATTAATTTAAGTCTGCTTCACGGCAGACAAGCTACCTATTTTATATTATTGCACAAACAGGCCACACCAACATAACCATTAATGTTTTTTTTCAACACACTTAAATTTTTATTTACCTACACACAATGTAACTTTTATTTTCTTAATGATTTTTTCACTTAATTTAATTATCTCGCTTGAATTAATTAATTTAATTAATTCGCTTAATTCTCATACAATTTATGCAGCAAAGGGCTAAGAGAAAAGCTGAACCCATGTATCCACCCAGTTATTCACGAAAGGAGATTGAGCTTCCCTGTGGGAAGCAGGTTCTCTAATAATCCATCAACTTATATAACTATTATAGAAAATGTGTTCCACGTTGCTTGGATTTTTTTATTTATCCGTATTAATCTTTAAAAGAGATTTAAGGGTTAAAATTTTGAAAGAATATTTGTTTAAAAAGCTAATGAGATCTGTGTTAAAATTAATATTTTAATCTAATCAGGTTCATATAGAATTAGTATATCACACATATAACACATCTTTTTAAAATTTAACTGTAATGTATTTTGTACGTATTATTTGAAAATATTATAATTTGACTACACATTTGAAAATGATTTATGTAAACAATCATATGTATATATTCAAAAGTAATTTATACATTAGAGATTAGTCAAACTGTTAGCGATGAAGGTTATTGATTACAATCTAATGTATGCATATTGTTATTTACTAATACTTGTTTTGTTTCTATTGATTTTTTTTGTTCTACTCGTATAATTCCAAATAAAAATTTTTCAAACAATGTAAATATTTCTTTTGTGAGTTGTAAAATTTTTATGGATTATAGAAAGCAGTCACTAATTGATCATTGAATCCAATGTAGAGAAAGAGAACAAATGGTAAAAAGTTTTCTATCAAAAAAAATTATTTTTTTTATTTCTTTTTTCCAGCTTTTTCATGATGGCCAAAAATACCAAAGTAATCTACAGAATTCTAAGTATCTACTAGATAAGGTAATTTTATTAAATTTTTATTTTAGTTTAACCATTGTGTGTGCAAAAAATTAACTGATTATTTCCATACATAAACATTTTAGGTGAAAAAAGTTCTCCCATTAGCAACTATCATTAAGAGATTTTTATTTTATGTACAGAGTTAGAAAACATTAGACTATATCAAATTAAAACAACTTTTATTTAAAAGTTTTAAAATTGAGAAACTAAAATTTATTCTTTTAGAGTAGGAAAAATTATGTTTGGTTGAATTGACTGAAATTCCAAAAAGAAATCCTATTTTTTAGATATGAATACAGTTAAGATATCTTGTATTTATTTAGCCAAAAAAAAAAAAAATTATGTATAAAATTTATTTCATGAAAAATATTTTGAAATACTTTCTTTCATGATAAAAGTTATTAAATTATCATTTTCTTTTCCTTTGCAGTTTAAAAAATCGTATGAAAAATCTTTTAAAGAGGCAGAAAAGGCAAATGATACATTTGTGAAAATTGATGCTGACATTAATCTTTCAAGAGCAGATGTAGAAAAGGTAATTTTATTTCAATGATTCGCTTTTGCTTGTAAGATTAAAATATATAATACTATAAAATGTGCCACAATGATTGAAATTTTTATTTATACTGTTTTACTTTCAGGCACGAGTTCATGCTCAGCAGAAAAGTCGAACTTGTGAAGAATGCAAAACGGATTATGCCAACCAATTACAGAAAACAAATGAACTCCAAAGGCTTCACTATTCTGATTTAATGCCAAGTATATTTCAAGTAAGTTAAGAATATTGATAACTACCTTTTATATAACATGTAATTGTTTAAAACTTTTAATTATTCCAGATCCTTTTTTTTCCTTTTTATTTATTGTATTTTCTTTCCAATTATTATGAAAATGAATCTGCAATTATTATAAATATATATATGATTACTCTTTATTAAATACTTATAAATTTCCACTAAACATTATTACACATTGTTCAAATTACCTAGAAGTTAGAATTTTCATAGTTAAGTCATTATTGCTGCAATAATCTTCCTTTGTTTCTGCATTGAATAGTGTTTCTTGACTGTTTATTAAGTCGAACAGTTCATGATTGTGTATATAAGTAAAACATCATTTTATATGCAAGTTCATATTTTTGCCCTTTAACTATATTTTCTTTTTATTAGTAAGTTTATTTTTGAAAGTAGTGATTTATATTTTCTAGTCTCTCCAAACAAAAATAGTTTGTATAAAAAAAAATTCAGAACAAATTCCATATTTATTTGGTTAATTATTTTCTCATTTTCATTTTTACCCTTTTGTATTATCTAGAAATATTTTTCAGTCTCTTTTATTCCCACAAGTCATTGCATGTGCCCAATTGTTAAATATTTCATTAGCTAATTTATTTTGTTGTAAATATTTATAAATTTATATTTATAACTATATAAATTTCACAATGTTGACCTCAATGTTTTGTATTTAATTGAAGCAATTACAAGATATGGAAGAGAGGAGGATATGCTGTATACAGAATGTGATGAAAAGAACTGCAGATGTTCATAAACAAATCATACCTATCGTTGTGAAGTGCTTGGATGGGATAATCAGTGCTGCACAGTCAATCAATCCTAGAGAGGTAAATTTAGAATATTTAATATATGAATATTTGGGTTTTTTTTGTATCCAATTACTCAATGTTCAATTCACAAATATTTCTTAATTTCAAATGTTCATTCTCAATAATTTTAATGGATAAATAAAAGCCCTTACCTGTCAGAATGGGTCACAAATCGATCATAGATGAACACAGTTCTCAGACAAACAACTTTTATTATGACATCACAAGAACCTTGCTAGACTAGACATATGTTCATAAATAGACAAAACAAGCGAATTCTGCGCCAATGCAGTTAAATTTTAACGCTAAATATTTCTTTCCATGAAATAATAAATCTATTTAATAGTACTATAGATGTATAATGGATAAATACCCCCCCCCCCCCGCCAAAGGACTATTTTTTCTTACAATAATTTTAGTGCTATTATTTTAAGAAGATGCCTGTTTTAAGCATCCTTTCGTACACAGTTTCACGATGGAAATTATTGATGTTAAAAAAAATTTTTCTTGATATTTTCACCATAAACAAAATTTATTTAATTAGAAATTAGCAAAAAACAGCTTTTAATTGAGAACAGTAATATTTATAAACATTGTTTTGAGAGAGCTTTGTTGATATAAGGATGTTAGTTGGGCTTAGGTGGAATGGATTGAATGTAATATCAAAGGGAGATAGTTCTCGGCTTTCGTAAAATTAATTAAGGAAGGATGAATTTAATTTCTTTTTCCTCTAAATCTAAGACATTTTTTTTTAAATTAAAATTGTCTACAGCTTGTTTAAATATTTTTGTTTGCATTCTTTCTCTAGGATTCATACCTAGTGATAGAAAAATTCAAATCTGGATATGATCCTCCCGAAGACATACCTTTTGAAGATTTGAGCAATCCAAGAAATGGAGATGTTTGTAATTCTTTGTCTTCTAACAGAACAGACACTTTGACAGTGAGGGGCACCTTATCTGTTGGAAAGAACAAGCGAAGAGGACTATTAAATATATTTAGCAATAATAAGGTATGTTTTTAATGTTCTTCAAAGTTATGTTAGATTATTTTTTATAGTTTTATTTCATTAATGGAAGGATTTTTTTAATTTTTTTACCATATGTTTGGTGTAATATTTCTCAGGAGGACTCACTGCTAACCAACTATCCATCAGAATTATATGTTTATTAAAATCACAAATGTATATTAAAAATTACTCTAACTACTACTATTTACTAAATTATTTCTTAAATTGATATAGAAAATGGGCTTTATTTTTTTCCCCTCATTTGTATAGTGAATAATAGATGCATTTGCATTATATTTTAATAAGAGATTTTCATTTTATCTCTCAAATTATTTATTTACTTTTAATTCAATATTTAGTATTTTCATGAAGGAGAAAATCAACAGTGTCTATGTGGTAAGATTGTGGGGCTTGTAAAGGATCCCTTGAGTGCCTGGTTGGCTTGGGCACTTCGGCAAAATCAAATTCTCAAGTACAATTTTGCATCATCAGAACTCGGGTGCCTCTCTCTGGAGAGAGAACTGGATGGCAAAATTACTTGCGGCGATTGATATCCACCTATATGGTGCCACACTAAAAAAAAAAAGTACCTGCTCCTGAGGAATGTATTAGGTCTGCAATGGTTAAACACCAATCTGCAGCCCCATTAGAAATTTAAAAAATAGTATTTTGACCCATCTGGTGTTTCTGCATTTTTGTAAACTACGTGGCAACAAAATTTATATTTAATATTTATTATGCAATATTTTTTATTGAAAAAAACTGTATATATGTTTAATACTGAGCTATATCGTATTCTCAGTCTTTCTTGTTATTAATTGACACAAAAAATGTGTTATATTTAATTTATCTTAAAATGAATTGTTTCGTTACTTGTTCAGGAGAAAGATTCAAATTAAGAACTTTAAAAATTAGGGCATTTTTATTTCAGAATAAGAATAAATATTTGTTGTAATTATGTTGTAAAGCACAAAAAAAAACGTGTTTTTTAAAAAAAAAATTGTTTTATTATTCTTTAATTTGTTGTCATGAAATAAATTTTCCTATTTTTGAAAATTTATATAAAAAATATTTGAATGTAAATTTTAAAAAATAGAAATTTTTTCACAACTTGAAAAATATTGTTTTAAAGAATGAATTACCATCAACATATTAAAGAAATCTTTTGATATTTAAATAATCAGTTTTCTCTTACAATATTATATGTATATATATTTATGTTAAACAAACATTGAGAAAAAAATAGTTTTATATATATATATATATATATATATATATATATATATATATATATATGCAATTGAAATTTTGTTGAGAAATATTTATCTATGCTGTATTATTATAAATTCCTCTGAGGTGAAATAGAAAAGATTTACAATTATGAACTAACTTTTTATTCTTTTTTACATGGCACTGTTTTGCACATTTGTTTAACCAACTAAATTTCCTGTGATTTCTGGTGAATTTTAACTTTTTGTAAGTATTAACATGGTTATGGTATGTCTTGCATGCCTTTCTATATTTTTTCTTTCTCACTCACTTCACTTTTTATTAACAGTTTCCTCTTTTTCTTTCTTTCTTTCTTTTTTTTCTCCTCTTTTTTTTTATTTTGATGTTTGTTTAGTGATATTTGTTTGATTTTGTTTTATGTCTTTTAATTTTATTTTTCTGTGTATTGTAAAATATAGAAAACAAATTTTTGTCATGTAGTAAAATAATATGTATGTTAAACAATTATTTTTTTAAGACTGAAAATTTTTTATAAATTTTCAGCATTAAAAATTCTACAAGGGAGGTTTTTATTTTATATAAAATTCAAAATGGCTGTTTTTCATGTTATTATTAGAAGTAGTATGTAATACTACAAATAATATAAAATGCTGTGATATGCAAATTTAAGTACAATATTTTTTAAATTTAATAATGCATTTTCTAATATAATGTCCTACAAAATGTCCAGTTTAACACAAATGATACTATAAAATCCCCCAAATAAAATAACATAGGACAAGTAAACAAAATTTTTCAAGCAAGTGATCCAAAAGAACTTTTGTGAAAAATCCTCTACAGAATTACCTGTGGAACTCACTGAGGCAGCAACTTGTCATCATTTAAACTGATATATATTGTGCTGTAGTTTTCTTAGAAATATTGAACACATACACCACCAGCACATGCCTTATATCCTTCCAGCCCTCATTCAATAAGTCATGCTGTATATATGTGCGTGCTATACCTGACCATAGTCGGTTTCCTGATTGGTCTTTTAGTTCATTGTATCACTGATGGGGAATGACTTCTAGAAGATAAGATAGTTTTGCACCTAATGATTATTACATTGGATTAACTTCTAAATTATTGGAGATGAGGCAACAGTAATGAAGATCTTTATGATGTCCAGTGATGTTTAATTTAAAAACAAACACATATTTTTTTTAAAAAATTAATTGGCTTTGGTGTATATATATTTTTTATTTTTAAAATATTTTAATTTGCTTTCTATGAAACATTATATAATGATTTAAATGAAATTAATAACTTATAATCTTTAAGTTTAATACGTAGAGCCAAACTTTACCTAAGTTATAAGTTGTGTTGCTGAAACTTATAGAGATATTTCTTGTTTTTTTAAATATGCTAAGAGTCAACTGTTGATGGTATTAATAATAATTTATGTGAAAATAGGTAAGTTCTTTGAAAGAATAAAAAACATTGCTTTGATGAATGTATACTGTGTTTGTGTATGCTAATTTATCCATATTACAATACATTTTAATATGGATACCTACCCTATAATTAGATATATAGGGTTTTATATAATTATTATATTATTTTATTTTCAAACAAATTGTCATTTTGGGTATTTATTCTTGTATCACTTAAAAATTGAAAACTTGTAGAATCTTTTTGCTTGTACTTAAAAAGCATTTATAGTTATAGCTATATAATGACAATAATAATAAACTATGTTCTGCAATTTACTTGAATTAATAAATTGCATCTTCTAATGCTTAGAAAAAATTTTTTTTAAAATGTCTTGGCTACTCTTTTATCATGTGTTAAAACACGAGGGTCTACCAGTAAGTAAAAATTGTTTTGGTATAGCTAAACAAAAATGAAACATATCAAGTCATCATCAACTTAAAAACCTTATTCACAAAATCATAGTACCTTACTGTGTTTTTCAATGTAGTTGCCATAACTCTCAAGACACTTATTGTAACATGGGGCCAATGTTTCAAATATTCCTTTAGTTTCGATAATAAGTGAAAATCAATTGATATCAAATTAGGCCTGTTAAGAGATATCCAAAAATTTCCCACTTAAGATGTTGAAGTGTTTGTACTGATGTATGCAGGGGCATAACAGAGAATATTTGGGCCCCAAGCCAGATCTTGTACAGAATACGTACTTTTTGTGTCAGGCTTTGGGCCCTCCCTCACAATGTGGGGGTGTACATTACACCACTGGATGTTAGGTCACACATTGTCATAATTTAAGAACCCCTTTAAAGATAGCATTCCATGTCTCTCATTTTGAATGAAGCATGGCATTGAAGAGTTTCGATAAGCCGAAAGTCTTGTTATCCGGAAAATGAATGGCACTTTGCAATTCATGTTGGCAGGAATTTTTTTTGCACAATCATTTTGAAAGGTTACAAAATGAAGACACATGGTTGTTCAGCTACAAAGGTTGGCTCACATTGAAGCAAGAGAATAAGTTAACTGGTGTGCATGCATTTGTGATGCTGAGATTTAACTCCTGGTACCGTGCACAAACGTTTTTTACTTTCTGGATGACCCTTGTAACTAAAAAAAGGTAAAATAAGTAAATAAAAGCCTTTTAAGGTTACATTGACCCAATTCATTTCAGGTAATATTTTAATTCATTATTTATTGATGACATTCAGCCAGTTACATCGGATCTTATTATGATAGGTATATGCCAAGTCTTTTTCTATAAATTGAAATATTTATTCTTTCTTAACGAAAAATATTCTTGCATAACTTACAAAAATATATGATATATAAATAAATAATTATAAAGCTATTTATAATTTCAATTCAATCATACCACAGGTCCTGGATTCAAATCTTGGGCTAGGCTATTAAAAGATGAAGATTTTTTTTATTTGAAAATGTGAAATAGTATTTATATTTTTGTAAAGATTAATTTGAATATCATAAGCTCATAATTATAATAAAAATAACCTCTAAAATATTTTTGTAAGAAAATTTTCTTTTCTTTTTTTATTTAAAGAATACTGTTGATGAAATAAAGGAGGATTGTAGTGATTTACCACCTAATCAAAGAAAGAAAAAGCTGCAACAAAAAATCGATGAAATAAAAGCTAAAATTCAACAAGAAACAGCAGCAAGGTATTTAATTTTTCCTTTAAATTTTAGAACGCTGTAAACTGTTTTCCATTTGTAAGAGGACTAAATATTTTCTATCTTGTTGGTTTGAGTTGTGATTAATGTATTGAAAAATAATCATTAATTTTCTTTTGAATATATAGCAGTACTTTCTGTTTATATACAAATGATCAATCATTTTTAAACTTATTGTTGAAACCAATGCTAAATGGAAAATGTTCTTAATTTCTTCTGAAAAATGTTACTAAATGTTATGAAAATTTCTTCACTGTAATATTGTGAAAATAAATTTATACATTTTAGTGCATCAAAAAACAAATGCACTAAGAAGGAATTATTAGAAACTTTGAATGTATATTGCTACAAAAATGAAATATATAGAAACAAATTAAATGCAGAATATAAAATGCAACTAGAGATAAACTGCCAATGTTTGGCTCTGTTGAAGTTGTGTAAAAAATATAGGACACACACTCAGTCACTAAATATAGTGCAAGGGGAGGTAACTTCTTGAGCACAAATTAATGTTAACATAAATTTTATGTTAAAATTTCTTAATAAGAATGCAACACTTTTCTTTGTCTTTACATAAAATACCTAGATCATGTTAATCTTCAAGTATTATTTTAAGATAGTGTTACGAATTTTGTGTAAATAGTGTAAATAATTTGTATTTGAGTGTTTAATGCATTTATATTACTCTATGTGTGTTATATTTATTTCGTGTTAAAATTGTACTATTCACAAGCAATGCCGCCCCTTACGTTATAATGATGATTCAATGAGAATTTGGCGAAATCTTGGTGGTAGAGCCAAGTTGGCATCTTTTTTGGTGGCCATTTTGGCGTCATTGGTGAGTTCGAAACTCTCTGGATTCTTTTAGAAAGTAGTGGATCTGTCCATTAACGTCATGCTCAATGACACGAGCGTTTATATTTTTGGAAGTTTCTGCCGCGCCTGTAAAGCAGAGTGCCAGCCGCAACCGATCAGTCATGATTAAACCAGCAAGTTGTGAAGATTGTTTTGACTAGCGATTAGCTCGGCTATGCTTGTAAATAATCTTTACTTATGTGTATTTTTAAACACTTATAATTGTGTTTGATTGCTGTTGAAGATGTGAAGACCTTCGGATATTTACCCTGTGAATATTGCCGCTGAATCCTGTATTTAAAGGATTGGATTTTTGTTAATAAATTCGCATTGCTCTTGAAGAATTGTTTATCTTCTTTGTGATTGTTTTGCATAAAATCCTCAAACCGGATCTACGTAACAATATATTCTTCTAAGAAAAAAAAGAGATGGAAGTGATTGGCGGTTCCCCAAAAACATGTAATATTTTTTTCGGATTCCATGAGTCAATAATATTTGTGTGAAGACCACTGTTGTAGAGGAACATTCTTAAACTCTTCCAATCAGTGTAAAACTATATAATAGCTTATATGAGAATCGTTCTCCTATCATTTCGCTGTTTTTTGAAGTTACATTCTTGAATGGTATAAATTACTATGTTATTAACAGACACAAGTTATTAATGAAATAATAAAGTAGTTAGGAATATTAGAAATATATATATGTAATGCTTATCAATATTAGAAATATATATATATGTAATGCATTTTCTTCAATTCTATATTTACATTGCTGGGTGCGCAATAAATATTTTGAGTTTCAAAAAATTGAAAGAAAGCCAGTTTTTTACATATTGCTTTTTTTTATATTTATTCATAAATCTTTACATTTTTTTGTTAAATTTTACAAGGGTAAAAAATTGGGATGTTTTCTTTCGGCTTCATTGAAAATTTTTGTAAAAATTAGTCCTTTGCCATTAAAAAAATAGCTTTAATTTTATACAAATTAAATAGATTTGTGTTACTGCAAAGTTTTTTTGTTGATCATCGATTGAAATGCAAATTATATTATATTTGAGATTTTGAAAAAAATGTTGTACAATATTAAAATTACAAAAAATTTTACTGCAGTTTCTTTTATGCTGGAATATATGGACAAAGTATTTATTGTGAATCAGTTTGGATTTTTTATATTCTGATAATTGATTCACAGATATATTTTGGATTTTTTTTAAAAGTACCATATATGTTTCTTTCAATAGAGATGGACTCATGAAAATGAAAGGAGTGTATGAACAAAATTCTGCTATGGGTGATCCTGCCACTGTCGAAGGGCAGTTAACAGATAATGGCTTGAAGTTAGAAAAACTGCAAAATGAGCTTTTGAAGTTCCAAGTATGTAATTGTTTTCTTTTTAAGTGCTGAACAATTTGAATTGTGTCATGGGCAACATTATAACTGTTTACTTTAATAAGATTTCAAAATGGGAAGTGGAGAAAATTGAGCAATTTAGTATCTTATGCCCTCCCCCCCCACCCCCCCCCCCCCCCCCCTTTTTTCATTCTATAGTTTGGTGAATTAATTGTTAACTTAAATACAAACGATAAGTTTCTCAGGTTTCTTAATGTTATGTGTTGTTCAAATACATGCTGTATAATTATACATGGGTGATCAAAAAATTTATACACAATTTAAGACTAGGTTATATGTTAATGCCATAAGTAGGAAAGTAGGACCATGGCACAAGTGCGTTTGATTTTTGAGCAGTGAAAAAGCATTTTGAAATGGTATTGAAAGCTCAAAAATATCAGTGCAGTGTAACAATATTGGAGGAAAAAGTATGTAACAGAACTACCATCATGCTTAAGCATTGCTCGCCTTTATGATAAGTTTGAAACTGATGGAACAATAAGGGACGATCAGGCCAGCTATGCACATCAACAAACATCTCGTTCTGTCTCTATTTTGAGTGTACAATTACTGGAAGGAATTAATGAAGATGTTTGAGGTATTAGATGATGTGCATGCCTATCTAGATAATGTTGCTCAGGTCATTGGATTGGACGAAGGGTTCCCTTTGAGTACCCTGCACATTAACCTGATTTAACCCCACTTGACTTTTACTTATGGTATTACCTCAGAAATGTGGTGTATGGCAAGAAACTGCGCACACTAAAGAAACTGTTCTATGAAATTGAAATGCCTAGTAATGCAATTCCTGTACCTACTCTGAGAGATGTCAACAAAAGTGTACAACATTGTGCTAAAAATGTTTGGAGGAAGGGGGAGAACAGTTTAAACACTTATTGTAACTTTATCATTTTTATGCATTGTAATACTTATGATGATATATAGTTTCTCTCCATCAAAGTGTGTATTCATTTTTTTTATCATCCCTGTATAAGCTCTTGTTGTTTGCAATATTGTATGATCCCATTTAAAAAGGTGCATTATATTCCTAAAAGAAAATAAAAATCCAGATGTTTTGAATTAAAAAGTAAAAAAGAATATACTATTCATTTTATTTCAGATAAAAAGTAATTTTCTTTTTGCATTACATTGATATATTAGACAATTTTATTAGTAGTAGTATATCAATTTGTTCTGATAAATCAATCATGAAAATCTGATTATTATTTTATTAATGTATATTTATGTTAAAGATTCTATTTTTAACTTGTTTCCCATTAAAAATTTGTCTGCTTATGTATGTTAACTGTTAAGACATTTTAATGTATGTACGAAGTAATTTAATTATTCAAATCCTGATGTTACCTATTACTCTGAGAAGAACTTTTTTGTTAAAAATTAAATCCTTAGAGTACCTTTTTTAAATCATTTCTTTTGTCTATATAATATTGATATATATAAATCTGATTAAAAATAAGTTAACATAAATTGTAAATTTTTTAAGGGTTATATGTCTGAAGCAGAAGGTCACGGAAGTGCTCTTAGCTTGACCAGGGAAAACAGAAGCAGTATTTCTGAAGATTCTCTCTCTAGGAGTGCATCTGATTCTAGTGTGTGCAATCCTATGAGTTACAAAATATCTGCCCCTGGCACACCCCAACAAATACATGGGTAAGTCATAATTTTCAGTTTGATTTATTTTGGTGTGTGAAAGATTCATTATTTCATTCATTGTTTCATATACATATGTGTTACAAGGTACAGTCAACTCTCAATAATTCGAAGTTGAAGGGATCAATTAAAAACTTCGAACTATCAAGAGGATAGGAAAAAACTTCCAAAATACACACACAAAAAAATTCTAACACATTTAAATTTGAAACTATGTAATAAAACAACAATTCTACTTATGTATAAATTTATTTTAAAGTATTTTTAAAAAGTCCTGTATTAAAAGAATACATACTGTACATAATTAAATTTTTTTTGACAAAATAAATCTGTTATCCTTTTTTGTTTTATGGCATTCAATCTAACTTTGTCAACAGATTTTTCTAGAGTAAATGAAACTTAAAAAAACGTCCGCATCAACATGATTTTGAAGGGAAAAGTTGCATAGTTTTTTTTAGTGACACTTTAGCTTCTGTCAGAGTTATCAGAGTCAACTTTGGTGGCCTTCAAAGGGGCTACATTACTGGGGAGACAAGCAGAGACAATACAACCCAAAACATGTAAGCTCCAGCCTATTTGCTACAGGACCCTACGTGATAGTAGGTGTTTGAATTATTGAGAGTTTTATTACATCACTTCAAAATATCTCGTGTTGTATTCTGGCTTGCCACAGATTTTATTTTGAAATATTGAGTGTACCAAAACGTATTGTTTTAGTTCGAAGTATCAAGAGTTTATCTAGGGGTTGAGCATATACTTCGAATTAGTGAGTCGACTATATTTTGTATATTAGAAAATAAGATTCTTGCTTATAAATTTGTTGAATAAATAATTTTATTTAAAACCTTTTTATTTAAAAAATTAATGTAATGTTGGGCCAGGGTTGGATTTACATTATTTGTACTCATGGACAAATTGAAAAATTGCCACCACACTCATTGCCCAATTAAATTCACTATCGTCTTTAGCACATCACTAAGTAATTTTTTACTTCTTTGATTTTCACTATTAACTATTGTGTCTGGGGGAAGACTAGTACAGATCAATTGATTTTTTAAATTATTATATTAATTATCTTGAGACTGAAATGTCATTTTATTTGTTATTTGTATCATATGATTATAGATTATAGTTATTATCCAAGTGTTTGTTAGTCTATTCTGTAAATAGTGTGATTCTAATTAATAAATAGATATGTACATTTTCCCTCTCTGTTTAAATATGTTCAGACCTTCTATTGCAGCGATAACCAAACTTTATGGCCTTACGGACCATTAAATTTATAATTTAAATCCTGCAGACCACTAACAGGATTTTTTAAATGTTAAATATATTTATAAGAAAAATTGTGATCTAAGAACATATAAAATGTACCTAGTTAAAAAATGAAACTATTAATTGTAACCAAATTATGAAAGCTTTATTTAAAAATCGTAATAAAATAAACAAAAAATCTGTAAAAACAAAACAATTAAAAAATAGTATATCAAACTTTAAACAATACACATTCCTAGTGGGATGCCTTGCTTACTTGAAATAAGATAATAGATATTTGGATCCAATGTTGTACTGTAAGATGGAGAACTGCATTTATTTCAAGCTGAGATCGGTACCGTGTTTTGATTGTTGTGACAGATGAAAAGGTCTTTTCACATAAATTAGTTATAGAGAATTGAATCAGAATTTTTATTGCTGTTCACTAAAAAAAGGGTATTCTCTTTTTATGGAAAGCCAAAACTGAGATTTTGATAAGAATGAATGAAATTTAAATTTGAGAGCTTCGTCAGACCATAGGTCGATGAGGCTTTCTTTTAGATGCATGCTAAAATTATTATGTTGAAATTTCACTGCAAACATATCTGTTATCCATATATTACCATGTTACCACACATTTCCCATATTTTTATGAATTGAATTATATGTTTCAATGCATCTTAAACTTAACATGATGAGCAAGCATTTTCCACATTTTTCTGGGGACCAGCGAAATTTCCTCATGAACCACCACTTTGGCGACCGCTGTTCTAGTGAAATCTCCTATTTAAAAATTTCTATTGCTCATTTGTTTTAATTTTCTGTTCATGAGAGATGGGTATCTTTCTTATCATTTCATCAAAAAATCAATGTATTTTAAATCTTTTTATTTAGTTTTTCATCATTGTTATATTTTTTTATAAAAATAATGAGTGTTTTAGGTCTTCTAACAGCCCAGAGAGTGGAATTGGAACAAGTCAACCCAGCATAACTGATGAAGCAGAACACTATCCTGATCCTGAGTTTGAAAATGAGTATGAGTACAATGATGAGTTTGATGCAGTTTTAGGAACTGGGAAAGCTCTCTATCCCTTCACAGGTATTTTATTTGTCATAATTGCCAACAAATAGTAATTGCATAAATATATATAACATGGGATGACTGTTGCTATTCCATGACTGACATAATTTCTACAAATAGTTATAGATTTGCCGATATAGCTTATGTATTTAATTTTAGCTGAGGTTTTTATGCCTCTCGGATCATTTTTTGTCCTTGTTTTATTTGCATGTAAAGTAGTTGTAATTAATAGAATAATAAATATAAAAAATGTTGAGTTTTGGATTCAAAGAACACTCTATAGAGCAATAAAAAATTTTCATTGTTAATATGAACTTAAATTCATTTGTCACAAAACAATCAGTTTTTCTTAAAAATTAATATTTAAATTATGTTTCTTTTATTGTACCTTTTCATTAGTTCTAGTTAATTCTTAAGTTCCATGTTTTTTAGAATTGTTTTTTATGTATATTGTACTATATTTAGATTAATTCCCACAAAAACTTAAGAATATTTGTTCTCATCTTTGACAATAATCTTTAGACAATAATCCTTAAGATTTTTTTTCATTCACTAATGTAAGGATTAATTTTGCATATTGTTTATTAATGATGGATTGGATATTTTTAAATGCTTGTTTTTATAGGCCAGAGTGAAGGGTCCATTGGTGTGGTGGAAGGGGAAGAATTTGATATTGTGGAATTGGATCAAGGAGATGGCTGGACACGTGTAAGGAAGAGGAATTTTGAGGAAGGATTTGTTCCAACGTCCTATATCGAAACATATCTCTATAATAATTGCTGATTAATTATGGATGAAGATAGTGAAAAGTGGGGTGTATTTTCATTTATTTATTCTTAGTTATTTCAAAATTAGTTTTTTTTAGGTTTTAAAAGAATAAGATTTGTAGTGAAAATCTTGTATGTGGAGAATATTTAGCTAAAATATTGTGTTGAAATTTTCCTGTATATTAATTTTCATCAGCATTCTAGATTAAGTATTGATGCATTTATTGACAATGCAATTCCTTTTTTGCTGTTGATTGGGTTTCTAATTTCAGTGATGCATATGAATTGTATATTGATATAATTATATTTTGAAAGAATTTGTCTGTTATGAGCTCTTTTGAGAATGCATTAAATGATTTTTTCTCTGTGGGAACATTCCATGTGGTTGCAGTAAATGAGTGGTAATAGTTTGAACTCTCATGACCATCGAGTCACGAGTTCAAGTCCTGGTGCCATTCAAGACCTGCTGTGTAGAGAGGCTGATTCACATTATGTTTGTTGTGGCCCGAAGTCTTCACATTAGTATGGTGTGGAAATTTGCAGAAGGGAGGGCCAACTCGGGTGTTGTCCTTGTCATGTGGCTGATGTTTAAGGTTATGACGTCCATCAACACAAAAGCCCTTATGTTGCTTTTAGAGTGTGCAGCTACCTCTTCTCCCTCATGTTCCAAAAAAAAAAAAAGACACCAAAATTGCTTAGTGACTGATCCAAGTAGGGATTCCTTTTTGTTCCAACCATCTTATGAGTGCATAGAATAGTCTTAGGTCCCAAATGTGAGCAGATCAAATCACTCTGCCTCAAAGCAGCAACCAAAGGTCAACATGGATGATTTACCACTGCTGTGTGTGTCACTGTAGGAATTGGAACCCTAGATGTAGTACAGCCTAACACTTCTTGAAAAGTCTAAGAATTCCCCTATAAATCATGACCAGTGATTCAAATGAGTATGGTGTATGTTTCAAATGGACCTGCCATTTCTGCAATAGACTGGCTATATTAGAAAACAGTCCTCCAACTACTGGAGATGTGCAATTGCAGTAATGGCTGAAAAACTACTTCCATCTGGGGGAAGGAGGTATGCTGCAATATCTTTTGTGGGCTTCAAACAACAAAAGATTGGAAGAAAAACACTAAACAACTATCCCAAATAGATTCCTTTTCATCCCGGTCATCGAACATGTACAAGACATAGTTGTGAACCAGCTGGTTGGTGGTTCCAATGAAGCACTCATGCCAAGGTCAACAGCTTGTTGCCAAAAGTGCAACAGTAATAAAACAGTCAGACAATTTTATGATTCTCTGTTTTGCGAACTTTTTCCTGAAACCAAGAGCAGAAGAATATCGAAGGATTAATCTCTTTTTAAAGAATTTTCCACAATCCAAACTTTTCTCGGGATTTAGGGACTTTGTTAAAGAAAGGTCCAACTGTATTTGTTTAATTGCTAGCACAAAATTCTTTCGATTATTTTATCTTGTTTTGCTTTGATAATAATTTAAAGGATGTGCTAAAATTATAGTAAATGACTGAACGTGTTTGAATATTTAAATGCTTTATTGCTGTCTGAATTTAGGAAATTTCGAGAAAAATAATTTATATTGATTCTTTTTTAAAACCTAATTTTACTTTAAAAATCAATTTTGCAATTTATTTTTAGTAAAATGTTTTTTTTTTCCCCTGTATTATTAGCTGGAGCATGTTTTAGTATAATAAGCTAAGAGTTTCTTAAAATTTGTAATACTAAAAGGAGGTGGATTTCAAGATACAGACTCACTTCTAATAATTTTGTTATCAAGTTCATATGGAAAATGTGCATTGAAAGGTCTCATAATTTTTTAAGAATTTAATATTTTTTAACTTGGTGACTGAAAATAAAATTTAACTTTTTTTTTTTCAGGAAAAGAATACACAAGTCAACTGTGTATGATTTTTTTCTCTCCATCTGGAAATGCTGTTGATTGACTTGGAAAAATTATTCCATTGAGATTAGTTATTTTCAAAAGTGCTTTTGGATAGAAAAAAGCAATTTAGTCATGGAACAATAATCCCTTGAGGAGTATAAGCAGAACTCAAAAAAGTGACAGCATTTTTAATTTTAGTTGAATGGATACTTCTGGAAGCCATGTGTTTTTGAGTCTTTCATTAACTTGTAATCACATTTGATATGAATGTCATGTATGAATTATAATGTGAAGGAATAATGAACTTTTTGCCTTATATTTACTATCAGTGTTGCATAGAATTTTAAAAATCGCTCAAATATATATATATATTTTTTTTTTTGTTAATAGTATTATTTTTCTTCCATTTATTGAATTGAATTGGAGAATACTGTGCACTATATTAGTGCTGCAGATTGTTTCTGTGTTACTAATGTGATAAATTGATTTTCTATTAATGGATCCAGTATTTCTAATTCCATCGTCTCGGTTTATAATCATAATTTTTTTTTTTTTTGTGTGTGTGTATATTATTGCTCAAAAATGTATTTTCGTTTCATTTTATTCAGTTTGGGAAATATTTACATGCATAAGATCTAATGTATATAAGTAAAAACTGGATATTTTTGTTTGAAAATTCTAAGGTCACTTTCTATCTAAAGTAAAATATTTTGAATCACATTTTTGTTTCAGAGGTGATGAGATATTTTTGTATGCAACTTTTTTCTCACTGTCCTTTCCAGACCATGAACATTTTAAATTTTTAGTGCCTTCAAGAAGTATTGATTACTTTTTGCATCTGATGAATTTTTGATGAAATTAACATTTTTATACTGCACTGTGTTTTGTAAAGGGATATATTGTATGCCATATACGTTTTGTTACAAAATATATTAAGACTTTTTCCCTATAGTTCCTGGTTGTACATTTTACCAGAATTTTAGTGCTTTTCTACGTTTGTAATTAAATTTTTGAATTGTGCATGCTTTTATACATGCTGTTTTAGCCAAATTATTTTGTATGCTAAATAAAGCTTTGATGCACACTGCTTATGTTTTTTCTTTAGTTTGCAGTTCACACATTTGTAAAGCGATCGATTTTACAAACAAAGCATTGTATAAAAAAATATTATTTAATTAGCCTGTTAGTTAATCAGAGAGAGGGTAAAAAATTTTGTTCCCCTCGTTTTAAAATGGAACATTTTTTCTTCATAGTGAAAAGTAATATCTATATAGCTATATTAAATATTTTGTCATGCCAATTGCAGTAGTAGTTTATGTATGACAAAATACTTCCTCATACCCAGTTAACAGGTTAATTACTGGTTCATAATTGCATGCAAATCATTAATTTGTCATTGGAGTTTCTTATTAAAATGTTCGAACTTCAGTCAATGAGTTGCTTAAGTATAGATATGAGACACATTATTGTTTGAATCTTACCAAGTTAGCAGCAAACATTATTACAAGTATATATTTCAAATTAATCCAGGGATTTGAAAAATGTTAAGAAATTATAATGAATATTGATTAGTTTTGAGTTACATAACAGGACATTTGGAAGGTAAAAAGAGGCATTGGATTTGACCATAAAAGGATCATGATTATGTTTTTTTCATGATCACATTCAATATAATAAATTCATCAAGTGTAATTTATTTAACAACTATTTTCTTAAATTATGTGTATGCATATCAACATAATTTATAGGAATGCACTTTTTATTTATGGAATTTCTTGTTTTGAAAATTTTAAGTCTTGTACAGACTGGAAAATTTTTTTGTAAAAAGTATAAGTAATTCTCATAAAAAAAAATCTTAATAACTATAATTTGACACTCTCAATTACTTGACTGTAAAGTTCTGATAATAAACTTATATCCTTGCATTTTCTTAATTTTATTTTCTCTTCATTCCTCACAATGTCAATCTAGTCAAATTCTTTGTATGCTTATGCTGTGCTAGGATAACTTATTTCATATATTCTGCTTTTTATAGACAACTTTCAATCTTAATTTGTTGTCAAAGTTAAAATTTTGGTGACACTTTTAAATTGGAGATAAATTTCCTCTACATTTTTTACAATATCAATTTCCAAATTTAACTCTTTTTTTTACAGTATTATTATTTAAATTCTGTAGTTTTGCACTGAGGAAGGGAACTTATTCCTTTCCTTTCTTGTGCATGTGTTTGATGATTACTGTTTGATACTGGTTTTAAACTTAAAACCAATATCAAACAGTAATCAACTAATTTATGCCTCATAAGAAACAATCCAGCCACATAGTTTGTTGTCACATTGTTTGATAATGGGGAAAAAATTCCTATAAATCACTAATTTTTTTTTTTTTAAACAAATACTATATGTTACAAACACATATAGAAAAGCTTAGGAAAACTTTTTCAAATGCTTTAAATAATTTTGCCAGTAACAGGACTTTTTATCTTTTTCTTGATTGTAATATTTAAGTTCTGTACAGAATATTTATTTTTCATCTGCATAAATCAAATTTTCTGATTGTTAGAAATATACCAAAAGAGATAGATCACAATAAAACTGCACAAACATCAATGAATGACAAATATTTCCGGGAGAGTTATATTTTTAAAAAGAATTACTGAATTGAAGAAACATCTATGCTTTTTATTTAGAATATATATAGAAACTTATTTTTACATGGAGTTGCAGAAAATTTTTTTTAGTATCAGCAATAGGTTAAAAGTGATCTTATGTGCTTTTGAGTGAAGAGAGAGAACTTTAAGTGTCACCAACGTTTGAAACTTAGTGCTTTTTCTTGCACTAATCTTTTTTATGCTTCAATCAAATTTTCCCAAATTAAGTAGTCATTTTGGTAACATTGAATGCGGTTGCTGTAAATTTTTAGTCTATATTTTTATTTTAAAATTTGTAGAAATTGAATTACGTTACAATTGTATTTTATTAGATGGTTTGCAATTCTTCATTTTGATTACTTTTCATTAATATAAATAGATGCTATTTTATTTTAAACCAGACTGCTTACTTTCACTTCCTAACCTGTAAGGAATCAAATTGGTTCACTTCTCTAACTAGATTTATTCACCATAATGTTAATAGCATTTGTAATGCTATCTAGATCTAATGCTAGAATTAGTCTTTTTATTCTTTTCTTTCTATGTTTCTATTGCTAAAACTAGTATTAGAATATTTTTCTAAAAATGTGGTAAAAAAAAATTCTATGATCTTTTAAAAAATAAGGTCTAAAATTCAGCTTATTTTTTTTATCATATTAAAGTAGCTGCATTATCCTTTTTGATACAGCAACTATTTAGTGACTTGCTTGTAGCTCATTGGTTTTAGACTCTCTGAAGGCTATTATGTAGAAAAAGTGTTGCCTATCAACACTGACATAGCTAGTCCTATATAAACCTTCTTTGAAAATGCAATAATAATGATCACATCAGTAAAACTTATTTAGAAGTGTCAAAATATTTCTTTTTTTGGGGCCTGTATCATTGATATGGTAGTAGACATCAAGACCAGTGGCGTAACGTACACCCCCGAGATGCAAAGCCTGATATCATAGTCTTGCAATCCTTTGAAAGGTCAGGCTTGGGACCCAAAACCTGACTGCAGGGGAGCCCTAATATTCTCCGTCACGCCACTGATCAAGATCTAGATAGCAAACACATATTTGATTTTCAGCTCACTGATGTGGGGCGGCTTCTATATCTTCAGTAGTATCGAGCCTTTACACCCTCATTGTATGAATGTGGAATGTAGAAGTGTGAAATATCTATTTAAATGACATCTTTGTCACTTGACCATTGTTTGTAAGTAAAAAGTTGCTTCCATTGTTTGGATAACTTGATTCGATTCATTGCTGTTCAATGGATCTTATGAAGTTAGAAACTTTGTTTTAATTTTTCTATTGTTATTTAACAGGTAGTAAATAAACAAATTTCTCTCCAAATAAAATGTTTCTATAGATGGAGTCTAAAAATTCACTTTTTGTGGTTTATATTTGAGTTTGTTTTTTCATATTTTAAAACTAGACAAACAACATTAGTGAATGCATGTAATCATGATTTTTAGTTTAAAATCGAATTCATTGGAAGTAATTATTGAATTATGTTCTATGTATTGCTTTATATGATAATGTTTTGAAGTAGCAAATACTTTATGTGGAATGCTTTTGTCAAAAAGCACTCTTGTGGTAATGAATGATGACATGAACTAAACTAAGAAATGATGATGAATTAAACTAGGTATGAATAAATTTATTTCCAAGCAAATAGTTTGTTTAATATAAATTACATAAAAATAATAAAATAATTAAGGTATTACACAAAAAGGGAAAATGATTCTACATCACATTTACAAAATTGGTGTGTTCTAAAAATTAATAAAAATAGCTACTTTAGCAATTTAATTTTACTGGTCATTCTCTTCTCGTTACATTCCGTATATTGAGTAATCCACGTTTTTTTTAAAAACAACTACTGCAAAAAATATTGCAATTTAAAGACAGTGACTCAAGGATGTAAATCTTATATAAACAATTTATTGTTCAGTTATGACATATAAGTAAATATTTAATTACCTGAATAATTTTGGCATAAAAAAAACTGCACATATTCTTCAATTTTTTTTTTTACTTGTAATCACATAAAAGGTTTGTCTCACTAACTATTCAACTGCATTTCAAGTTTGCATTAAATTTCCTAACTTCGGTATTTAGTGAGAAAAAAGGTTTCAAAAGTTTACATGAATGATTTTAATCAGTAACCTCTTTAATGGAAGGGGGGGGGTTACATTCTAAAAAAACTAGTTGACGAGAGACAGAAAACGCCAAGGGTTAATCTCTATGGTAAAAATCTGTTGAATTCCCAAACCCCGTTCTTGTGTATGCCACTGTTTTTAATATACAGTCGGACCTCTATATAATGAAGTCGCTAAATCCCGGAAACAAGTTCGTAATATGGAAAATTCGTTCTATAGTGGTTCATTCAATTTTATTTATAAACCGCATAAAACAAATTTTAAATTCATAAATACTACATAATAAGAAAATAAATTATTCACACCTTTTTGTAAATTAATGTATATTTGTTTTATTTACCTTACCCATAAAAAAAATAATAGAAAGAAAAACAAGACAAAAGAATAGCGAAGAATAGACTGTATTTTCAACACTAAGAAAATAATTTTATATTAAAATTAATCAGTTTTATGGACATTTTCTAATTTAAAGCATACAAGTAATAATTTTAAACATACATTACCACATGCGTCCTTAAATTTAATTACTCATAAAATCTGTTAATTTTATTTGAGTTTTTTATTAAAAAAATTACGGCAGTTTTTTTTGTTCTAGGTGAGTCCTGTTAAAACCACTTCAAGATTTATGACCACCTTAAAATATGTTAAAAGAGAGAATAACTTGAAACATCCAGAAGTACTTTAAAAATAGGGAGAAAAAAAATTTGAGTCAGAAAAAAAAGTTCATTATATAGAAAATGCCCCCCCCCCCCCCTATAGAGGTTATTTTACGAAGAAAGGTTAACGATATAAAGGTTCGTTATATGGAAGTTCGACTGTACTAAATCTATATATAAAACGCCGTGCCAAGAAAAACTTAACGGAATTGTTTGAGATAGAATATCCAAACAATTAACTTTTCGTTGCTAATCATTAAATGGAGCTCTAGCGTAATGCAATGGAGCATCCAAATGATGTATAAAACAGAACACATTCCAATGCTTGGGCATAGTTTCCTTGCGAATGTGATCTTTGACCCACTTGAACTGCCTCTCAGATGGATTCGCGTACAGTATGAACAGAAAAGCCGGACATATTTGAGCATAGTTAAAGAGAGCGATGATAACATTAGACGGCTGGAATGAATAACCATGTCCTTATAGAGAAGGTAGCGAACTGCCGAGATTGAGGACATCCACTCAAAGCTTGCTACTCCTTATCAAGTATCCGACGTTGTAACAGGGGTATATATAAGTGACAGGGACTGGGGTCATTACGTTGAATACCACCGGACGCGTTTGCAATGATGCTGGAAGCAATCTCATGGACTGGAGCAGATATGTTTTCAGTGATTAGTCCTGTTTCAAATCGAGCCTCGGTGATTTGCGAAGATGGGTCTGGGGACATTCGGAATACTCCCCTGAATGTCATCCACCGCAGTCCGACAACCACGAGTGATGCTGGAGAGGGCCATCTCATTTGGTAGCAAAAAGGCATCAGTGGCATTTACAACACGACACTACGTCGATAACATTCTACGCACCTTACTTTTCCAAAGATCCCTGGGCTTGCATTTCATCAGAATAATATCCGGTTGAACACATTTCTTCTACTCGTCTTCTCGAATCTTTCTCTGATGTGCAGGCGTCTCTCATCGTGCTGCCGCTCTAACTCACCCGTTGAAACGTGTAGGACGAGAAACACATCCACCAACGGCGGTATAACAGCTTGAATCAGTCGCAACACATTTTTTATTCCGTGTATTTTCTTATTACAAAGTTCGAGTTCTTTGATACGTAGCGTTCAGTTTTCACTACATGTATACAAGGCCGGATCTACGTATGGGCTGCAGCCCAGGGGCTCCATTCTCTGTTGAAGATAACAAACAGAAAAAGATGCTTACAATCAAAATAGTAATAAACCAGTAAAAGAATAAAAATCAAAAATAAAATACCATATTAAATTTATTTTTATTTTCGAGAGCAATTTACTCTTTTTCTTCGTCCACCCTACCACCGAATACGCGAAAATTGATAATTAATAGATAGAGGCCCTATCAGAGTGGCACCGACGAGCATCAAGCATTTATACAAACATAGTCACATTATTTTTTTGTGCAATAATAATTATCATTTACAATAATACTGTTACGTAGATCCGGATTCGAGGATTTTATGCAAAACAATCACAAAGAAACTAAACAGTTCTTTAAGAGCGATACGAATTTATTATCAAAAATCCAATCCTTTAAATACAGGATTCAGCAGCAATATTCACAGAGTAAATCTCCGAAGGTCTTCACACCTTCAACAGCAATCAAATACAACCATCAGTGTTTACAAATACACGTATGTAACAGATTATTCACAAGCACAGCCGAGCTAATCGCTAGTCAAAACAATGTTCACTCCTCACTGGTTTAATCAATACTCACTGGATGTGGCTGGCCCTCCTATTTATAGGCGTGGCAGAAACTTCCAGAAATATAACCGCTCGTGTCATTGAGCGTGACGTTAATGGAGAGATCCACTACTTTCTAGAAGAATCCAGAGAGTTCCGAACTTGGCCAAAGTCGCCAAATTGGCCGACAACTTAGCTCTATCGCCAAGATTTCGCCAAGTTCTCATTGAATCGCCATTTTAACGTAAGGGGCGGAATTGCTTGTGAATAGTACAATTTTAACATGAAATAAATATAACATAGAGTAATATAAATGCATTCAACACCCAAATACAAGTTATTTACACTATTTACACAAAATACGTAACAATATACTGATTTGGGGCTGTTTTCTGTGCATAATACTTGCAATTAAAACATACTAAGGTACCTGTTTATTCAAGTAAGAAGTAAGTACCAATACACATTTCTAAATTATTTAAGTAGGAAGATATTGAAGTTATGATTAAATATTTTCTGTACTTTCAATTTTTCAAAGATTGAAAACATCAGGATTTCCCATAAACATGTATAATGTCTTAAAATTTGTGATGAGTAACTTAATTACTTCTATAGGATGGAAAAAAATAACAATCACTTTATATGGATTATGGAGATTCACCGCGAATGTTGGATAAATGTAAAATAGTCTTGATTTTCGTAATAAATTGGTTTTTTTAAGTATAGGTAGCAACAGCAACGGAAAAACAATATTTATTTAAAGTGGGGCAAATAATTCTAAAGTTCATTTTTATAAATTCTCCTTTAAACTGATGGACCAATAAATAATAATAATCAGCGTTTTAGGTTTTAGTGAGTCTGGACAAGGATTTTTTATTTTTTAAAATTAACTAGGTACTTTTTTCAATTATCTCAGAAATATACTATATTATTTTGTAAAAATTTGTTAGAATATTTATAGTTTATTCGGTTGCGTTATCGTAATTTTATTACCTAAACTTTTAAATTGTTTTTCAGGAAAATCAAGTACTTAATTAACAATATAAATATGCCTGGCAGAAAATATACAAGTGTAGTGAAAAAAAAATTACTGTTAAATCGAGAAAAAGAAAAAGTTAAATGTGTCAAAAATTTAACTTTTTTTTACTATGGAACGAAGTAACAAGAATAAAACAAACGCAGTCATTAACAAGCAAAAGGGAAAGTAACTTCAAGAACGCGGAGAAACACAACAAGCAAATATTAATGATGAAAATATGCGAGATTTTGATGACCAGCAGCCTTCTGAAAAAGATATTGCTCAGCCAGAGGACATCAGTGATGCCCCGACCGAAAAGTGTTCAGAAAATGTTGGGTATGAGTTTGAGAAATATACGTTGACGTGGCCCAAATTGATTATATCCTTTCACAAGATATGAGTTATTTCCAAAATAAAGATCCAAACAATATATATTCTGTTTCGGTAAGAGAATACAAAAAACAAAATAAACCATTTTCAAATAATCCTTTAATTAAAAAAATTATAAAAATGGCCAAGTGCTGGAAAGGTTTCGGTTAGATTATTCAACTAGTATTGGTAGTGTTTTTTGTTTGACTGCAAACTTTTTCTAAAACAAATTCACAATACACAACCAGCTTTTCTGATTGGAAACACGTAACAGTGATTAGAAACAGCTGTTTAGAAAATCATAAAAATTCTATTAAACATTAAAATTCAGTGTTAGTTTGGTTGACTTGAAAAAAGAAAATAAATCTGTTTTAGATAGACAGTTACAAGAGCAACTAATAAAAGATACAGAATATTACCACTATGTCCTCAAACGGGTTATTTCGGCAATAAAGTATTTGGCTATAAGAGATTTATCAATTAGAGGGGTACCGAGGAAGCTTTTGGTTCTCCACATAGTGGTAATTTTATGGGTGCCCAGAAATTGCTAACAGAGTTCGACCCATTCATTTGTAAACGTATTGAACAGTGAGAATTACAACCAAAATCGTTAATATCGTACTTATCAAAAGCAATATACGAGCAAATAATTGAGATCATGGGCAAGCAAATCCTTAAATCAATTACAACTCAAATAAATAATGATGGCACAAAGTACTATTCAATTGTGATAGATTCAACACCAGATTTGTTCCACAATGATCAACTTGCTATTGTACTACGATATTGTTTTCGGAGAAAAGTGTGTAGGGTACTTTCATAATACCGGATGATCCTTATTCATAATATCAGATCATCCTTACTTATAATAACGGATCATCCTTACTCATAGTAACGGATTCTTGATCCTTATGTCTTAGTGGTTGTTAAAACCTACTATTGAATTTCATTGGTCAGAAGAAATGTCTTCTGGCATTTCTTCTGTCTTCCCAGAATTCCACTCTGATGAAAACAATATATATACTCGAACTTAATTATTTATGTTGAAATAAAGTTTATTTTTGTAAAATCACTGCAATTTTACTTGGCCACTCAACACAACACACCAAAAATGGTGACCCGTTCTTTGAATATAAAATTTCAAAAGTTTTAATTAAAAAAAAAATTTCCAACGTTGCCTGTGCCTTTCGTAAATATGGTGGATATTTCAGCGGTTAAAATTCCAGCTTTTGTTTCATCAGATCCTGCTCTATGGTTCGGGATGCTTGAATCAACCTTCGAATTGGCAGTTCCCAAGCCGAGAACCGACGAACGCACCAAATATAATTATTGCGTAGCTCATTTGTCTCCCGATGCAGCTATGGCAGTTCGAGACGTAATTCTTTCACCTGGGAGCACAAATCCATATTCAAAATTAAAGGATGAAGTCATTGCTCGATGCGGCGAAAGCAAAAGCCAGGAAATTCGCCGACTTTTAGCCGGAAAGCAGCTAGGAGACAGAAAGCCGTCGGAATTATTTCGAGTGATACAACGGCGATCGGAATCGCACAACGTAACGGATTCACTTCTTTTGGAATTATTTTTACAGCAGTTACCACCTAATGTGCAATCCCTCCTTGCAAGTATTCAACCCCTTGTAGCTCAAAAAGCTTCAGAGGTAGCTGATCGTATTTTAGAGGTAACACCTGTACAGGTAAGTGCTGTATCAAAATATTCCAGTGCCAATTCTGATGATAGTAGTGAATCAAAACTCCTCAAAGAGTTAAAACTTTTACGACAGGAAGTGAAAGAACTTCGACGCGATCGAGAAGTTTTTCTCGAAATCGTTTCAATTTTCGCAATCGCGGAAAGAGTCCTAAGCCAACAGCATCAAATTTATGTTGGTATCATAATAAATTTGCCACAAAGGCAAGAAAATGTATTCAGCCCTGTTCTTTCCAGGAAAACTTGAACGAGCAGGAGTAGCGGCGACATATGCCTTGCCTTCGACTTCCTGTCGCCTTTTCGTTCGTGATCGTAAATCCAACATTTGTTTTCTAGTTGATACCGGAAGCAATTGCTCAATCCTTCCCGCAAATAAAACTCAAAACCAATCTTCTCCAGTTCAAACTTTTATTGCTGCAAATGGTACACCCATTCAAGTGTACAGGCGTAAATTAATGTCACATTAGATTTAGGTTTGAGACGAAATTTTGTCTTTCCATTTTTTATTTGTAATGTGTCTAATGCTATTATTGGTGCAGATTTCTTACATTATTTTAATATAAAATCTGATTTAAGAAATCGTAGTTTATTTGATACTTCTACAAAATTAAATTGTCATTGTATTATTATAAATTCTAATATTTTCTCGATTAAAACTCATGTTATTGATAATGATTTTTCTAAAGTGTTGAATGATTTTCCAAATATTGTAAAACCACCTTGTGCAAACCAAACAGTTAAGCATAATGTAGTTCACTATATTGGTACTTTTGGACCACCTGTTTGTGCTAAACCCCGTCGCATGGCTCCAGACTGGTTAAAAATTGCGAAAATGGAATTTCAGCACATGGCCACATGCGCCCATCCAGTTGTAATTATTTTCCCCATTGCATATGGTTCCAAAAAAAGAAAGCAATGATTTTCGCCCTGTTGGCGATTTTAGAGCATTAAATGCTCAAACAAAAAAGGATAAATATCCGATTCCTAGCATTCTTGATGGGGCATACATGGGGCAAAAATATTTTCTCATACTTTCTTGTTAAAACGTTTCACCAAATTCCGATTGCTTCCGAAGACATACATAAAACTGCTATTTGTACTCCATTTGTTCTCTTCGAAAGCATTCGGATGCAGTTTGGTTTGTGCAATGCGGCTAGCACTTTTCAAAGATTTATCGATGAAGTTACTCGTGGTTTGAAAGGTGTTTATGCTTTTGTTGATGATAGCTTAATTGCATCTCAAAATGTTCAAGAACATACTACTAATCTCCATGCCCTTTTTGAAAGACTTGATTATTGTGGCTTAACGATTAAACCTTCAAAATATACTTTCGGAGTAGATAGTTTAAAATTTCTTGGATTTCAAGTTTCCAGTGAAGGTATTTCACCTCTTCCTGATCGAGTCGATGCTATACAAAAGTTTCCTAGACCTAACAGTATAACGCAATTGCGTAGATTTTTAGGAACGTATATAATTTTTATTGAAGATTCATTCCTAAAACAGCCCACATTTTAGCACCCCTAATAAAATGTTTAGAAGGTCACACAAACAAAAAGAAACCATCTCGTCCTTCGAAAAATCCGCAAACTCCTCTTGAATGGACTGAAGAAGCAGAAAATTCATTTACTGCTGCTAAAACAGCATTAGCTGATGCAACTCTTCTTAAGCATCCGATTCCTGGTGCTACTTTAAGTGCTTGGACCGATGCATCAAATTTCGCCATTGGTAGTTCCTTGATGCAACTTTCTAATAGTAACTGGGAAACAATAACATTTTTATCTTTAAAGCTTTCTAAAACTCAACAAAATTGGTCTACTTATGATCGAGAACTTTTGGCAATATATACTTCAATAAAAAAATTTAGACACATGCTTGAAGGTCGCGAATTTATTATGTATACTGATCAAAAACCCGTAACATACGTTTTCAAGCAGAAACCAGAAAAATGTACTCCACGTCAACTAAGACATCTCGATTATATTTCAAAATTATCCGCAGATATTAGCTATGTAGTTGGAACAGAAAACAAAGTTGCAGATGCATTATCTAGAGTAGAAATTGATGCAATTATAAAAGCACCCATTTTAGACTACAAAAAGTTTGCTCAAACACAACTTCATGATTCTGAAATTCAATCTTTCCTTAAACCAGATTCTTCTATTAAACTAGAAAAACAATATTTTCCCCTTGAAGACGTTTCTTTATATTGTGATAAGTCACTTGAAACCCCTTGACCTTACGTCCCTAAAAATGTCAGACTAGTGGTATTTCAAAATCTGCATTTTCTATCCCATCCTGGAATATCCGCTACAACTAATTTAATTTCTAAGCGTTTCTTTTGGACAGGAATGAGAAAAGACATCAAAAACAGAGTTCGAGCTTGTGAAAAATGTTAGCGAGCAAAAGTATTCAAACATACCAAAGCTCCACTTAGCACATTTGCTCTACCCGATGCTCGATTTGCCCACATTCATATTGACTATATTGGACCATATCCACCATCCAAAGGATATAAATATTGTCTTACCATCATAGACAGGTATACCAGGTAGCCTGAAGTTATTCCTACCAAAGACTTGATGGTAGAAACCACACTGCTCGTGCACTTTTAGATGGTTGGATTTCCCGTTTCAGCACACCTGTTACAATTACAAGGGGCAAATTTTGAGTCTTTTCTAATGAGAGGGCTTACAAACATGTGTGTGATGAGTAGCCATTCAGCTTCTTACCATCCACAAAGTAATGGAATGATAGAACGATTCCACAGGCATCTCAAAAGCGCTATTATTGTCCGATATTTTGCCTATCGTATTGTTAGGACTACGTTCAGCAATGAAGAACGATTTAAAAGCAACAAGCTCTCAACTAGTTTATGGTACTACTTTACGTTTACCATCTGATCTCATATCTTCAAACATCTGTGACGCCCACTTATGCTTTGAAGTTAATTACCATGATGAGAAAACTTAGCCCAATATCCCTTGATTCTCATAGTTGTACGAAGAGCTATGTATACCAATCATTAAGTACATGCACACACGTTTTTCTTAGAAATGACAAAATTCGACCCCCTTTAACCCCTCCTTATACTGGACCTCATTTGGCTAAAAGTAGATCTGACAAAAATTTTGTAATTTGTATAAATAATAAAAATGTAACTGTCACTATAGACAGATGCAAGCCAGCTTTTGAATTTTCAGAAGATTGGTTGGCTCCTAATATAGCCCACCCCCGGTTTTTGTTGTCGCCAAGCTATCTACCCTTCCTTTTCATCTTTAAATTAAAATTCCGTTATTTTTTACCGTTAGGTATCTGCAATGAAATATTACCGTTAGTTACGTTAACTATGGCAACCCTAAAACCAATATATACAGACAAATTTAACCCCCCATTTCCATCTTTTGCACGGTTGAACGATCTTTTTAAAATACGTGTGAGTACCGGTTTTTGAGAATGAGTCGTCGTACGCAAGGTTTAAATATTTTTTTTTTTTTTTTTGCTTTATTGGAAGAAAGGGAGCAAATGAATTTGCTTGAATGGTGTATGCGTGAAAATTTAATTTCTAGCAGAATGTCCTAAATGTGGAAAAGACATGGTTCTGAGAGAAAGGAAGGGACGATTGATGGATATGAATGGAGATGCCGCACGAAAGGAGGAGAGAATCCGCATGATGTTTCCAAGAGTGTAAGAAAAGGTACGGAATTCTCTAAGAGTCATTTAAGTATGTGTGATATTTTAATTTTAACGTGTCACTTTTTTGGAAAGTCAATGAATGAGTTTGCTGTGAAAGATGTGAAAGTGAATAAAAATACAGTGGTTGACTGGTACATGTTTTGCCGAGAGGTCTGTATGGTTGCGGTTTTGAATGAAAGTGAACCACTCGGTGGTGAAGGGAAAATTGTTGAAATTGATGAGAGCCTGTTTGGTAAAATGAAGTATGGAAAGGGCAAGCCTGTGAATGGTCAATGGGTGTTTGGAGGAGTTGAAAGGAACTCGAATAAATGTTTTTTTATAGTGGTGCCAAATCGAACGAAAGAGGAACTTTTGAGTGTTATTAAGGAGTGGGTGGTACCAGGGTCCGTTATAATTTCGGACTGTTGGAAGGCCTACAATTGCCTGTCGCATGAAGGTTATCAGCATTTGCGGGTCAACCACAGTCTGACTTTTAAGGACCCTGAAACCGGTGCTCACGCCAATTCAATCGAAGGGACGTGGTCGGCGATAAAAATATCGTTAAGGAACCATGCGGCCCATGTGGAGGGCGAATTCGATCACTATTTAGCAGAATACATGTGGCGACGCTGGAGAGAGCATTCCATGGATGATGGCGTTTTTCGGGAATTTCCCCAGCGATCACCACATTGTACCCTCCCATGGAGAAAGACGTTTCTTCATAAGCACGTAAGTTTTCCCAATTTTAGTATGCCTTTCATGTGCTTCGCTGAACAGTTCAATTTCAGTTGTTGTTTTTTTCATTTACTATTCTTTGCTCTTCCGGGAACAACGTCATATTTTTCCCAGTTCCGTCGGTCGGAGTTTGAAAATCGCGCTTTGGCGTCATTTTGGCCCGGATCAAAAAAATCTTCGCCAAGGGGGTGGGCTATAATAGGAATTTACCAACTGTTGATAAAAATATCACAACCACACGTTCTGGCAGGCACGTACATTTTCCTAAGAGATTAACTTACTAATTGAAATTCCTTCTTAGTAATTTATATATGTATATCTTTTTTATTGTATTGTGTATATAAATAATTGTATGTGTTATTGCAATTTATGTATTTTATAGTGCTTTTTTTGTAAATAACAAATATTTTTATATTTGTATATTTTTCTTATGCCGTTCCCTTCGTCACTGAGGGGATATTCTGTAGTGTACTTTCGTAATACCGGATGATCCTTATTCATAATATCGGGGATCATCCTTACTCATAATAACGGATCATCCTTACTCATAATAACGGATCATCCTTACTCATAGTAACGGATTCTTGATCCTTACGTCTTAGTGGCTGTTAAAACCCATTATTGAATTTCATTGGTCAGAAGAAATGTCTTCTGGCATTTCTTCTGTCTTCCCAGAATTCCACTCTGACGAAGGGAATATATATACTCGAGCTTAATTATTTGTTATGTTGAAATAAAGTTTACTTTTGTAAAATCACTGCAATTTTACTTGGCCACTCAACACACAGGGCCGATCCTAGGGTATCGGCCTCCCTCGTGCAAACACCTAATGTGCCGCCCCCATAGAGAACTTTTCATATTTTGACTAATACTTAACGTTGACGTTAAAAAATCATCTACTTATATAAGAATAAAAAGTAAAACACATTAATAATAACTCAAATAAAATTTTAAATGCATAACACTTCATTTTTTGCCCAGGTAATGAGTTATAATAGCAACAAAATGCTTTAACAAAATAATAAACTCTAATACAAATATAACCTTTAAAATAAAAATAAACATTTTATAATTATAAATGCAAAACAACAAAATATACTCTAAAAATACAATCTAATAAAAATAAATACTAAGGCACAAATCTCGTGAAACGAAAAGTATGTAAATCAGTCCTTCTACTAAGACTAAGGTAATAAACTAAACCGTAAAATCCGGTGTATAACGCGCACTTTTAACTCAAAAAATAAGATCGAAATTTACGGTTGCGCGTTAGTAGTAGAGATTTGCGGTTTCTGGAACAGAGGTTGAGGAGGATTGAGGCTTAGGCAAACAAAAGAGGGTGGAAATCCCCCCTCCCCGGGTCTGGACCGGGAGGATGGTATCTCCCTTCTGACTGATAAGGGTTTCGGGGCTCTGTACTGATAAGAAATGCACGCTTTTAGCGATAACGAGTGATATTCTGATATAGTTTTAATTAAATGGGTAGAATTATAATTTTTTTAATTACGTCATTGGAAGCACACAAATTTTAATTGGGATAAGGGGTCAAATTTTTCTGTACATAAAATTATTTTTATATAATTCCGTATAAGTCTATTTCTGAAAATCATGATATACGTGTTGAATTATTATTTATTATGTTTCAAATTTGGGATTTCTGGAACAGAGGATTGAGGCTTAGGCAAACGAAAGGGGATGGAAATTTCCTCCCCCTGGGTCTGGACCGGGAGGATGGTATCCCCCTCCTCTCTGAAAAGGGTTTCGAGGCTCTGTAATGGGTAGTGGAAATGCACGCTTTTAGAGATAACGAGTTATATTCTGATATAGTTTTAATTAAATGGGTAGAATTCTGATTTTTTTTAATTACGTCATGGGAAGCAAATTTTAATTGGGATGAATGAATCAAACTTTTTGGAGGGCGCATAATTTCTTACTTAAGGTTAATGAATATATTTTACTAAAATCTATTATTTTTTTCCCTTAAATATTTTTTATTATTTTTTAAACTTAAGTATTATTCGCCTGTGGCGCCATCTATGAACGATTTGAATTTACAAGTGCAGAATTATGCCTATTCTTAAGCTTCGAACCTCAAAAGTCTTCGTACTTGAATGTTAGACAATCGTGTTTTTCTAACCATTCGACTACCAAGACCTAATGCTCCGTTGAGATTTTGTGAATACATCAAAAATCGAATTAAAATAGTAAAAATAAAGTTGAGATTGCTACAACTAAAATTTAATAGCATTCTGTTTGAAAAATTCGATGCAAAACTATTCAAAGCTAGGAATTTCTTTATTTTATTGGGTAATCTAACAATTTGGGAAATAAACGTACAGTGCATGTTTAGACCAAACGAAGTCACGTTCAGAATGAATCATAAGTCTGATAAAGTATTACTCAGTAGGATAAAAATGGAATGTGTACTTATATGGTCATAGATAAATGTTCTAGATATATGTAAGAATGTGTGTCTTGATAAGAACCCAAGATAACATTTAATCTACGGATTACTTTGGAAAGTATGTACACTAGTCCATTCGAATTCAGCGTGTGTGAATAATTTCGGAAGGAGATCTATCCCTCCGTTTGCAAATAATCGATTACGGGATTAAGATAACGTTCCCTTCTGGTTTTGGCAATGGCCTATAAATAGGAACAGCTCGAAATTATACTCACTTGCTTTAGTAGAGCTGTACTTCACATTTGATCTCGTTCGGTACAAAGAAATTGCTTACTACTTCCAATTTAATAGCACTTATTCCGAGTTTTATTTTCCGAGTTTTATTTTCCGAGAATTTATCATTTAATATCAGTAAAACGAAATGGATGAATTAGAGAAAATATTTAACGAAGTTGACATTCCTATTGATGGGAATGTATTAGCTGAAATGGATTTTTGAGATGTCAGCAACAGCCAATGGAACGAGTCATTCGAGTCAATCAGTGAAAATAACTTTAAATGTAAAGACTGTAAAAAAGTTTATTCTCTACAGCGGAGTTTGAATCGTCATATTAAGACATTTCATTCGGTATCTTCTTACATCTGTGCAGTCTGCAAACGCACTTTTAATAGAATGGATAATCTAAGACGACACCAATCGACAGCCCATGGACGCCCATTTGTTCAAACTACTTCTGCTACTTCAGAAAGTTCATCTCGAATTAGTGTACACCCCTATTCTGAGAAGGAAAATGCCGCTTCTACATCCCATGCTACAAATGATGAGGAGAATACTCGACCCATCAAACTTTCCAATTCTACTAGAAAGAAAGTCTTCAATTGCTTCGAGTGTGGAAAAGTGTTCTATCAAAGAAACATGCAAAGACAGTTCACGCAGCAGCATCTTCTTTCCTCTGTCCAGTGTGTGATAAAAACTGTGTAACAGTACATGGATTAATTAGACATTTGAACATGCATGCAACTAATGGAGAGGAAAATGTACCCAGCACATCAACTGAGAACAATCCACCCCAAATGGAGGTAGGCAATATTCCTTTATCAAACTCATTTCCTCTGATTCAGAGCGCATTTAAAAGTAGAATCAAAACCTTGCGCTTAGACAATAAGGATCATTTTCTTGATATCAAACAGTTCCTAAGTTAAAAAAAAAACAGTATTTTCTTAATGCAATTATAAATGAATTACAAAAGAATGAACTCAAAGTTAATTGCATGCTAATATGTAATTATTCTAAAGCGTCAAATGCCGGGATTATTACCGATGAGAAAAATTTTAAAACAAAAAATAACGTTATTCTTAATCAAACAAATATTGTGGGGAACTTAACAATTCTATTGTAGACAAACTTTTAGCGGAGACCGCTGATTTCCAAGAAAAAGAATCGGGTTGGACTCGTGATTCTATAATGTATTTAGAAATCAGAATTAACAAGTTTAATCCTTTACGAGCCTCATTGTTTATTGATTTACCAGAGATAATTAAAAAGAAACATGCCGTGATTAATGTCCACAACCACGATAATTCTTGCTTTAAATGGGCCGTACTCTCTGCTCTCTTTCCGGTGAAGGATAATGCACATCGCATACAACAATATGAAACTTTCTTTAATACTTTAGACTTCACTGGAATAAACTTTCCGACTCCTTTAAGAGATATAGTTAAATTTGAAAAAATGAATGAAATATCTATTAATGTGTATGGTTTAAATGAAGAAAACAAAGTGTTTCCTCTTCTTATCACCAAGGCGGAAAAGAATAAACATGTTGACCTGCTGTATCTAAAAAATTCTATTAATAATTCCCATTATTGCTGGATAAAAAATCTCTCTAGACTTGTCTCAAGTCAACTCAGCAAATCTCATCGCATGACTAGTATCTGCCGTCGTTGTTTGCAGCATTTCTCTTCTGAAAATGTTCTTTTAAAACACAGAGAAAATTGTAATTCACACGGCAGTGTAAGAATTGAAATGCCTAAAGAGAAATGGCTGTATTTTAAAAACTTTCAGCACACTTTGAAAATTCCATTTGTTGCTTATGCAGATTTCGAATGTTTTACTAAGCCCATCTCATCTTGCGAACCTTCTTCCGAAAATTCTTTTACCGTTAAGTACCAAAAACACGAACCATATAGTTTTTGTATATATATATATATATATATATGTTATATGAATGGAATGTATAAATACCCTATTGTGTATAGAGGAATGAATGCTGCTAAAGTTTTTATGGAAGTCGCGATTAAGGAAGAAAGGAGATTGAATATTTGTATTCAAATAAAAAGTCCATGATTCCCCTCACAAAGGAGCAACAAGATGTTTATGATTCTTCTAGTCACTGTTACATTTGTAGTGGTAGTTTTACAAAAGAGGACTGGAAAGTACGAGATCATTGTCACTTAACAAGTTCTTACAGAGGCCCAGCACATAACTCATGTAATTTAAAGTTTAAAGTACCGACATTTCTACCTTTTATATTCCATAATTTATCCGGTTATGATTCTCACTTATTCATCAAAGAGCTTGGAAATAACGGTTATGATATAAATGTGTGTGTAATACCTGAAAATACAGAAAAATATATTTCTTTTTCTAAAAAAATTAGTAAAAGGTTTTCTATTCGGTTTTTAGACTCTTGTAGATTTAGAAAAATTAGTTATAAATCTAAAATCAGACCAATTTAGAAATATAAAGTCATTTATTTCCGAAGATAAAGTCTCCTTACTTATGAGAAAGAGATGTTTCCCTTATGATTATGTGTCGGGTCCCGAAAGGTTGAACGAAACATATTTACCCCCCAAAGAGAAATTTTACAGTCGTCGCAACGATGAAGATATAACCGATAATGATTATCAGCATGCAAATCACGTGTGGAATGCATTTAATATAAAAACATTAGGGGAATATTCTGATTTGTATGTAAAAACCGATGTTCTTCTTTTAAGCGACGATTTTGAGAATTTTCGTAGCGTGTGCATGAAAGCTTACAATTTGGATCCAGTGTGGTATTACACTGCACCATGGGATTCCATGTTGAAATTCACCAAAGTTAAAATTGAATTATTGATGGACTATGACATGTATTTGTTTGTAGAGAAGGGTATACGGGGTGGGATCTCACAATGCTCTAATCGTTATGCCAGAGCAAATAATAAGTTTCTCCCAAACTTTGAACCCAGTAAACCGCAAAACTTTTTGCTATATTTAGATGCCAATAATCTTTATGGTTGGGCTATGAGTCAATACCTTCCTTTAAATGATTTTAAGTGGGTAGATTTTTTAGACGTTGACAACATCGATGAGAATGGGGAAAAAGGGTACATTCTCGAAGTGGATTTAGAATATCCGGAATTTTTACATGATGACCACTCGGACTTACCCTTAGCCCCTGAATCTTCAGTAACCCCGGATGTAAAGAAAAGAGATTATTAACCACATTATACCCTTAAACAAACTATGTAGTGCATATCAGAAATTTAAAACAATATTTAAAATTAGGTTTAGTTTTGAAAAAAGTGCATAAAATTTTAGAATTCCATCAAGAATCCTGGCTTCAGCCGTACATAAACATGAACACACAGTTCCGTACTGAAACTGAAAATGAATTTGAGAAAAATTTTTACAAATTAATGAATAACGCCATCTTTGGGAAAACAATGGAGAACATACGAAAGCGTGTGGATATTCGTCGGTGCAGTAATGGGGAAAAGGCAAAAAAATTAATATCTAAACCAAATTTTAAAGATCGGACCATTTTCTGTGAGAATTTAGCAGCTTTTCATATGGGTAAAACCTCTCTAACATTGAACAAGCCTATAGCAGTAGGGATGTCGATACTCGATATTTCCAAGACTTTGATGTATGAGTTTCATTACCATAAGATGAAAGCGTGCTACGGAGAAAATGTAAAACTTTTATATACCGATACCGATAGCTTCATTTATAATATAAAATGCGATGATATTTATAGTGATATTAAAAAAATATAAATCTCTTTGACACTTCAGAATATCCAACAAAAATATATATATGGGATTCCTCGCAAAAATAAAAAAGTTTTGGGTAAAATGAAAGACGAAAATTGCGGTAAAGTAATGACCGAATTTATAGGTTTGCGATCGAAAATGTATTCCTTTAAAGTGGAGGGCTGTCATTTGGTAAAAAAACTTAAAGAGGTGTAAAGAAATCAACTTTGCAGAAAAAATTGATTTTGGAGATTACCGTAGGTGCCTACTAGAAGACATTAATTTGTATACCCCAATGAATCTAATTAGATGTGTAAATCATAATATTTACAGTGTCACCCTCAACAAGCTTGCCCTTTCTGCTCATGATGAAAAAAGGTTCTTGCTAAATAATAAAATAGATACTTTGGCTTTAGGACATTATTCTATTAACTGTGGACAAAGTTAATTAACTTTTCGCTTGAAATTTATCATTGTATATTTTTCTGTACGTATAATTCTGTTTATTTAATTGTGTATGTATATAAAATTCCTTATGTATGTATAATTCTGTATTTATATAATTCTGCATATATAATTCTGTTAATTTAATTGTGTATATATAATTCTGTATATATAATTCTGTATAAATAATTCTGTATATATAATTCTGTATGTATAATTCTGTATAAATATATGTATATATATATAATTATGTATGCATATTTAACTCTGCATAAGTCTATTTCTAAAAATTGTATTATTCGGGTTGGATTTATTACGAATTGTTTATCTCATTTCAAATTCGATATTTTGTGCATAAATAAAATATATTTTTTATTACATTGTTTTTTCCTTGTATTTTTTATAATTTACTTCTAAGATAACTTTTTAAAGGTATATACATATAAAATAAAAATTTTAAAGATATTTTTTTTTCATTTGCAATGGAGTTTCCTTACATGAAACATCCCTTTTCTATGCTAATATGTGGTCCGTCTAATTCTGGTAAAACTTACTTTGTAAAACGTTTATTAGATACGAAATTAATTAAACCAATCCCTTCAAAAATCATTTGGTGTTATGGTGCTTATCAAGAACTTTTTAATGAAATATTTGATGTTGAATTTCATGAAGGTATACCCCATGATATAGAAAATACGAGAGATGTTCTTATAATAATAGATGATTTAATGAGTGAATTGTGGGTGATGATAAAAAAATTATCAAATTTATTTACAAAGGGAAGTCATCATAAAAATATATCTGTTATCTTTATTGTTCAAAACATTTTTTGTAAGGGTCGAGAAATGAGAAATGTTTCTTTAAATGCTTCTTATATATGCTGTTTCAAAAACGTTAGAGACAAACAACAGATTTCTTGTTTAGCTAGACAAATGTATCCTTCAAAATCAAAATTTTTTTCTTGAAAGCTATAACGATGCAACAATTCGTCCATATGGATATTTATTTATCGATTTGAAACCTGAAACTGAAGAACAATTACACGTACGTACGAATATTTTTCCTGGGGATAAAAACATTGTTTATGTCCCTCGATCATAATTGCTCGCAGAAATAATACATTTTACCGTAATATTTTTTCTGTGTTAAATATAGTATTTAAAGGATTGAAACGTATGGTATACGACATTCGCTTTAAACATGTCGACTAAGCAACATATTAAGCATTTAAAACTTTTAACTAAAAGTAAAGAAAGATTTTGCGAAAATGTCCAAACTCTCTGATAAAGGCCATATGTGAATGTGCTATGAACACTTTAAAAGGTAATGTTCCATTGACCAAACGCCAGAAGTCAAATCTGACCCCCCTTTAAAACGGTCGTTCGGAAGTTGGGAGATATATTCCTTTATATAAGAAAAGGAATTTGTTAGTTCAAAAGGGGGAAGGATTCCTTAGTTTCTTAATCCCCGCTGCCCTTTCGGTTTTATCTTCTCTATTTAATGGAGCATACTAAGAAACTTATGCTTGTCCCGGAAGAGAGACTTCGAACATTTGCTCAGGACCAATTGTCTACACTAGATAAACAGATGCATACCATTCTTCAAAGGAAAAATATCACCGACGAAGAAAAAGCAACTCTTTATCTTCAAATTCTTCAGAAGTTTGTAAACTTTCCCTATCCTAGCAAAAATCCTGATATCATGGAGACAGTGGACACAAAACAAGAAAATTATCAAAATCAGACTACAGACAGGTACCCTTACAAAGCTTATCACCCAAAGAGCATGTTAAAACTCGTCCCAAAGAGGAAACAAGAGTTGATACAATTGAAGAGGAGATAGGAAGTATAGCCCCAGTGAAATGCAAAAATATCCCAAAGAAAATTTTAAACTTTATCCAGCAAAATCAAGGAGAAATATACTGGACACCCGATAAAGAGCTAATAGTGGATGGAAAAATTATACGCAATACAAATATTATAAATTTGATTACTCATCTAGTAAGAGAGACAGGAAAAAAAAACCCTTTTGGATTTGAATTCTTTAACGAAGTTTTAAAAAGAAAAAATTGTCTAACATTCAAGTACGAAGACTTTTGAGGTTCGAAACTTAAAAATAGGCATAACTCTGCACTTGTAAATTCAAATCGTTCATAGATGGCGCCACAGGCGAATAATAGTTAAGTTTAAAAAATAATGAAAAATATTTAAGGGAAAAAAATAATAGATTTTAGTAAAATATATTCATTAACCTTAAGTAAGAAATTATGCCCCCTCCAAAAAGTTTGATTCATTCATCCCAATTAAAATTTGCTTCCCGTGACGTAATTAAAAAAATCAGAATTCTACCCATTTAATTAAAACTATATCAGAATATAACTCGTTATCTCTAAAAGCGTGCATTTCCACTACCCATTACAGAGCCCCGAAACCCTTATCAGAGAGGAGGGGGATACCATCCTCCCGGTCCAGACCCAGGGGGAGGAAATTTCCATCCCCTTTCGTTTGCCTAAGCCTCAATCCTCTGTTCCAGAAATCACAAATTTGAAATATAATAAATAATACTTCAACACTTATATCATGATTTTCAGAAATAGACTTATACGGAATTATATAAAAATAATTTTATGTACAGAAAAATTTGACCCCTTATCCCAATTAAAATTTGTGTGCTTCCAATGACGTAATTAAAAAAATCATAATTCTACCCATTTAATTAAAACTATATCAGAATATCACTCGTTATCGCTAAAAGCGAGCATTTCTTATCAGTACAGAGCCCCGAAACCCTTATCAGTCAGAAGGAAGATACGATCCTCCCGGTCCAGACCCAGGGGGAGTAAATTTCCATCCCCTTTTGTTTGCCTAAGCCTCAATCCTCCTCAACCTCTGTTCCAAAAACCGCAAATCTCTACTACTCGCATTATACGCTGGGTATAAAAATAAGAACTTTAAAAATACAAAAAGATGAGCATAGAAAAAGATCAGACTTTTACATATATCAAAATACTGTTCCTGTGAAAGAAATTACATTCCTTTTGAACTGAAAGAGTTGTAATTCTGAAAGTACACTATTTTTTACTAAGGCTTGGAATAATATTCGAATAAAGGACTTCAAAACACAAGATCATTGCACACATGCATTTCAAGTTTCTTCGTAAAAAAGTGTATGCGTGTTATACGGCGAATATGTGTAGGGACACGTTATACGCCAGATTTTACTGTAACTATAAAATAACTTTTCTCGTTTTCTGAGAAGCAAATTTGTTAATCATTTCGGTTAAATCAGTTTTTTCTGAGATTTCGGATTCAATTGAGACTATGGCCAAATCTGAAAGCCTTTCTTGTGTGATATTATTTCTCAAGTAATTTTTAATGATTTTTAATTTTCATCGGAAGCTACAGAAACAGGCTAGGTTAAAAAAATTCTTAATGCTAAAGAACAGGGAATACGATCATTTTTCACTATAATTTCCATTATCTCAGTTTCTGTTTTTTACCAGGAAAAATATCTTTGAATGAAGTTATTTCATTGAAGAGCTATATACCGTCTGTATCTTATTTTGGAATTTATTTTTTATTTTCTTTTATTGTTCCAGCAATAGGTTTTTTTTCTTTTCAAAAATTCATCTGAAAGTGGATGTGTACCAGTTGTCTCCTTTAAAGTCATGTTCTTCCCAAATGTTTATGTGTCTATAAATATAAAACATTTATTTTTGTGTCTCCCTCTTCTAAATCTGGATCGATTTCAGTGGAGGAATCATACTTGCTGTTATACTCTTCATCATTTGATTCTTCCTCATCATAATCACGAACAGAATTTCTTCATCCGAAAATACTGTTGTACTATATCTGTTAAATACTGTATCTATTAAATTACTTAAATATCACATTTCTTCATCATAACTACAAAAATACGCCATAGTTAAAACGTGCTCATGCATTCAGAACTGTAACGGCGACTCACGCGCAAGGTATGATATACCCGAAGGCCCCTCAAAGGATATGACCTTAAAGTCAGCTACACGAGAAACTATCAATTTTTCGAAAAAGGGTTAGAAGGAGCTTTGAAAAAAGGTAGACGGTGGGTATGACATACCCTGCGTGCCGAGTTAAAACACAGGAAGATCTCTGACCTGATCTATTCTATATCGGTATAGTTAAAAATATTTTTAAAAGTATCTCTACATTAGGGAAAGTCAAGACAATTTCTTTTGCAACTTCGATGTTTGCACAAAGCCTCGGGTCTTCCCGAGGGACGATTTCCGATTTCAAATCATATAATTTATTTCTCTTTAGCAGTGTGGAAGGAATTTTTGTGAATGCTTGAAAGTAAAGTTAAAAATTTTGGATTAAAAATTAACTAAATTCTTTTTTAATCGAATCTAAATTTTCAAACTTTTTAAAGTTTTCTATTTATTATTGCAAACTGTAAATTTTTTCCATGAAATATTTAGAAAATTAAAATAATAATTTTAATTTTTTTAATTTTTTTTTCCAAATACTCAAAAAATTACATTTCATCTTTTTTTTTTACAAATTTTTTTTCTGACTGAATTATGAAATATTTCTGATTTAATATAAACATATTTTGTTTAATTAATTGTTTGTTTAAACATATTAGTTTCATTTCGAGAACAAAACGTAGCTTGGCTTCCATATTACTCAAAATTATTAAAATATCTCCATCAAAAGTAAGCTTTCAAAAATTCTAAGGTGTTTTTTAAAAAAAAAAAAACTAGGAACACAATCACAGTACTCTGAATTTGTAGTTTCCTTTTAAAGTTTCTGAATATAAGTTGATCAAACATTAATATTATTATTATACTTGTTTGTTTTTTCAAATATCTTAATACTTTTTGAGACTAAACAGAACAATAAAACATTTCTAAAATAGTTTGAAATTTCTAAGATAACTCAAAACTTTTTGACAAAGACCACAATATCACAAAAGAAATCTAAAATTTTTTAAATAAATTTGTATATATCTTATTTACATTAAAAATACTCAAGATTATACAACCTTATTTTGCTATCACTTGAATTAAATAGTTTTAGGAGCAACTAAAAAATATTACCTATATTTTTCAACATTTATTATTGTTATGTAAAAAATAAACCTTTCATTAAATGCTTTTTATAAGAAATTTCTGCCATAGTTCTGATATTCTTATTGTTGCTTTTTTTAAAGATTTTAAATATTGCTATAGATTGTTATTGATGAATTTTGATTAATTTTATTAGAAGCATACAGAATTCTATACAATATTTTAAAGAAATTATACGATTTTTATGTATTTTTATAATTAATTATACACATAATTAATTATTAGTTTGCATTAAATATTCTTTCAAATTCTCTGGGCAAAAGATCTTAATCAAGAAGGTATCGTGCAAATCACTCTTAAAATAGCAATAAATACAAAAAATAAAAAGAATTTGTGCTTTTCAAATTCAATCTTAGAAAAAAAAATGGTTCTCTTAGCAGTCTTACAGTATATTAGAAAAATTATGTGTTTGTTTCACATGCTATCTCAATAAAAAGAACAAAAAATTTGTGTGTATCTTTAAGTAAACTTAACATACTTTATTTCTTTTGAAATTTCTTTTCACAGTTTGAAGCAATTTAAATTAAATATTTAGAAATTATATATTATTTCATTTATTACTAAATAAAATTATCGTAATAGTTATGATTACAAGCAAAATTATTAAAATAAATATAACTATGTTTTATTTCAATTTCGAACTATTGTTAGGATCCTTTTAAGTATGGTAAATAATTAATGAATAGTATACTCAAAGGCTTATTATTAGTGTTTTGTATTTTAAATGAACTACGACTGTTTTTCATAAGTAACTAAAGGAATTATTTTTATACGAGAGGCAAATAATATTCTTTCATTTGAATAACAATGCCAATTGAAAATGTTTTAAGAAGATTACGCGATACATTCAAGCTACGAAAACATACATTTAAATATGTTAATCAACATGAAAGTATTCTAAGAAACTGATGATATTTATTTATATTTACATAAATAAATAAATAAAATACTTATAGCACAAATGCAACAAAGTATTTTTTTCACTTTATCTTGCGCAATGATTAAAATACCTGGGCATTAAATCTTAAAAATCGAAAAGAGAATTTTGAAAGTGAAAATATAGTTACCTTTGTTGTTTAACCGTTTTTGTTGTTCCGATTTTTGTCTTGTCTAAAAGAAATTAGCTCTTAAGTCAAATTGATGAAAATTTCCTCAGTTTTCTTCGAAAAGGGGTCTTTTTCTCTGAGGGTCATTCTGCCCCATTCTTTTCATTCGTCCTTAAGGATGTCATAAATCTTGATCGTGCTTTTCATCAATTTTGCCCGATGTTTCGAAATTCTTCTTTAACGCCCCCTCCCCCTTTTCCCCATTGTACCAGCGTTGAGAACTCATGAATACTCGTTAAAAAATAATTAACTATAGACTTGGAGGGTGACAGAAGATTTCTGGCGCTTATGGGCCAGAACTTTCTCGGAACAGGAAGCAGATCCATTGCTGACTGAATGCACATTCGGTCTTTTGGTTGTTTAAGAAATAAAAGAGAACCGGGATAAATAAAATCTAATATTCTCTTTCACTGGACCACTTCTGAGAAAAATCCCAACTGCCAAGCCTTCGTGTAGCTTCTTAGTGTGACGTTTATTACAGTCAATCAATCAACAGACGAAGGGGGTATTTTCATTTACAAGCAAATAACATTCTTGAATGGATTTTACCCATCCCAAGTGTTATTTGTATTTCACTTCAAAAGATCTTTTTGTCGAACCGCTTTGAATGAGAAGATTTTCCTGTTTTCTGACTACATACCACTCCCATTTTTCTCATTATTTTGAGTTAGTTTACCAGCTTATAAACTTTTTTATAGTGGGTCCTAATATTCAGAATTCACACGGAAAATTTATATCGTTTGAATCCAGTGGCATACTATTTTATAAACGTAGAAATGAACTCTTAATATGACCATTAATAACCTTTTACGACTTTTTTCTTACACACGTCCGGACCCCTGTAGCTAGGGGGGGGGGGGCCGTATCATTGATACTGGCCTCCTGATAAGGCAGGCTACACCCCTGATGAGAAGGAATGTTCCTCAGAATTTGAAATCCATTCTTATTTTTCTCGAACTATGTTATGCTATCGGGAAATCGAGAATTATTTTGATTTTTCAATAACTATTTAAAATTCAGCATATTTATTCAACTTATTATAAATTTTATTTTGAGAAATTCACAAAAAATTTTGCTTGCTCGAAAGAATTATAGGCTGCCTGGGGCCGCTCCCTTGCTTCGGCCGCCCGCGTGTGGTGCACGCGCTGCACACCTGCTAGGATCGGCCCTGTCAACACAACACACCAAAAGTGTATGAAAGATGAATCTCATTAAGTAAGATTAGCAATCACATTGGCTTATGCTTATTTAATTCTTTACAAGAATTTTTAGAAACAAATGGACTGCTATTGGGTAATTGTAGGGGACAGTCATTTGACAACGCTGCTAGTATGCCCGGTCGATATACGAGGGTGGTCTGAAAAGTTTCTGACCTAACAAAAATACAAGACATTTTTTCTGAATTTTTTATTTTTTATTTTCAGTATAGTCTCCTTGTAACCCTACACACTTCTCTCAGCGATACTCTCATCTCTGTAACCCGTCCAAATAGTACTCGGCATTTTTCAGCGCAAAATAATTGTTCACGAAGGTGATTGCCTCTTCATTTGACGAAAATCTCAGTCCTCCGAGCGCAATTTTTAGATGAGGGAGCAAAAAGAAGTCGTTTAGGGCTCGATCTGAGGAGTAAGGTGGAGGATCAAGCAGTTCAAACCGTAATTCGTGGATTTTCGCCATGGCAGCTGCTGAGGTGTGAGACGCGGCGTTGTCTTGATGAAACATGATTTTCTTTTTCTGCAAATGTGGCTGTTTTTCCACAAGTTCTGCCTTCATCTTGTCAAGTAATGATGCGTAGTATGCTCCTGTAATGGTTTTTTTTCTTTTTGAAGATAATCGGTTAAAATAACTCCATGACTATCCCAAAAAACAGTCGCCATTACTTTCCAAGCCGAAAAAACAGTTTTTGCTTTTTTTGGAGCCGGTTCTCACTTTGCAGTCCACTGTTTGGACTGTATTTTTGTTTCGGATGTATAATGGTGTATCCAAGTTTCACACATCTACAGTAATTAATCGGCACCAAAACTCGGAATTATTGCACCTAAAACGCGCCAACAGAACGTTGAAAATGTTCATTCGAACACGTTTTGGTCTAACGTGAGCAAACGTGGTACCAAACGCGTGGACAGCTTTCTTATGCTTAAATGTTGATTTAATACGAGACAAGCACGTTCTTTTGACATGTTCGTAACCTCTGCTTTCTCTCTCACATAAATTCGGTGGTAGTCTAGCACAGTGACGCACACAAGGGGGGGGGGGTTCCGATTGGTTATAATTCTAAGTACATAATACGTAAAATTTAATTAAATATTTATTATTAATGATTAATTTTATTAATTAATGCTAATTATTTATTCAATAATTAGTTTTTTACTGTGTTTTGTTCCTGAAAATCGACAAAATCAAAAATAGCATGATACAAGAATGGTGAACTTTCAACCAGGGACCCCCCTTTGAAAACTTCCTGTGTGCGCTACTGGTCTAGCACCATTCGGTAAAATTTGGTGATGTTTACGTCGGTAGTTGCAGTATTTGGACGTCCCGAACGTTTATCGTCTCCCAAGCTCTTACGGCCACGTTTAAATTCAGCTGCCAAAAATTTCGCTGTGGTAAATGATAGTGCAAAGTCCCCATATACAGAATCCAACTCAACTTTGATTTGCATAGGCGTATTGCCTTTTAAAAACAAATATTTAACGACAGCTCGATACTCGATTTTGTTCATTTTTGTAAAAACGCTCACATCAACTAATTCAAACGACTGTTACATAACAACTGCGCTTCCAAAATGGCTGAAACTTTGGTGAGTAACTGTCAACAGATGAACAACGAAATTCACTAGCTTTTATTGACAAGGGCTTCCATCTTCACGTTGAGGTCAGAAACTTTTCAGACCACCCTCGTAATGGTGTGCAAGCTCTTTTTAAAGGGAAAAAAATAATAAATTCACTAATTATGCACCGTGTGCTGCATTTTCTCTTAATCTGGATGATGAAGAATCAGTTAAGGTTGCAACTGAAATCACGAACTTCTTTGGATTAGTGCAACAAGTAGGTTTTCTTTTCTGCTTCGATCCATAGGTGGGAACTTCTAAATCGTGAAATTAAACTGAAGTTTACCTTAAAAAGTTTAAGTCAGACTAGATGGTCTTGTCACTACGATGCTGTTGAAGCTTTAAAAGATAATTATGATAATGTGGTGTAGGTATCTATAAAAGCCAATAACAGCCTCCGGACTGAAGTGATCATTTTAGTCTAGTGGTTAAGTTACGTGCTTACGGAACCAAAGGTGCCAAATTCTAATATCCTTCTGTAATATCATGAATATTCTTAAGACATTTAGTGACAATGAAAATGAGAACATTAATTTTCCAAAACAGGCAGTAATTTTATTTAATAAATTAACAAAACTCGAAACTGCCATTTTAATTATATTTTGGGAAGAAATTTTAGAAAGATTTAGTTAAATTAACAAAAAATTACAGACTCCTGGTTTGGACTTCTGTGAAGGTAAAAAGTTAGTTATGTCATTAAAAACGTTTATAAGCAACGTACGATACAGATCAGATCAAAAACTAAAAGAGTATAAAAAAAAGACGCAGCCAAAAAATTAAGTTCTAGAGTAAGAACAGAATATAGCGATGTGGACAAGAGACAAGTTATTTCAAAATTTGTAGATAAATCCACAAAAAAATCTGTGTATGAAATAGAAAAATTTAAAAGAGACACGCTTATTGTTGCGTTAGATAAGTCCTTGATTTAAATAGAAGAAATCAAGTTGTGACATGGTCGTTCTATGGCGACCATATCTTTGATTGTCAGCGTGAATTAGAGGTGTGGGATTCTCGAAATGAATCGACATTTTAAAATTCTTAATATGACTTTATTAAGAGTTTAACTTAAATTTCTAATATATTGGACAAATTTATATTAAGTGAGAATAAACCAAAACACGTAGCCGTAGCTAAACCTGATCGCGTAACTTGGATCACTTATCTAAATAATTATATTATCCACCTACTTTCAATTCTGATAATATTACAAATTCTAATATCAAATAATCAGTCCTACCTTGAATCAAGCTACGGTTCAATCACTTTCAGAGAGACTTTTAAACACGCGTGCAATAGTATGCACCTTGTAGTAATGGCTAGAAATCTGTTAATCTTTGGTAGGCCGTCAAATTACACTTCTATCTCTTCCAAACATAACTTTCTCTAAATTGCCATCTCGCTTACTAAAACTTCTGTTCTTTTAAAGGCTATCTTATTTGCATTTACAATTGCATTTCACTTCTTGGATTTGGGTTGGAAAAGATTTGCCATTAATCTTGGCCGTTGTAATGACTTCTCTCAGATCTGGGCTAACTATTTATTTTTTTAACATGAAAATTAGCAAAATAATAAATACAAGGGTATAATCTAATTACAGTTCAATATCACAATTGAGTCTCTTTCGCACTCTCTTCTGTTCCTGGATTTACCAGCCAGGAGACCGCTGTACTTCGCGGGCTCGTTCGTACTCAGTTCGAGTCTCTTCCGTATTCTCTCCGGTTCTCTCGATCTTTCCAGCCAGGAGACCGCTGTACTTCGCGGGCTCACTATCGCTCTTCCTATCGCTCAAGGGACGTCCGAACCGCTCCCTTCCAAGATCCAGTCTCCTCCTCTTCCGGACTCTCTCGCCCGTTTTATAGCATTTCTTTTCCCTCGTCATCCACGGCTCATTTCTTTGTCGGCCTCGGTCCTCATCCTCCTGATGACGCCTTCCGGTCTCGGCCTCTATTGATGTCGCACCCTTCTGCCGCGCCAACCATTGTCTCGCTCCCGCCAGTCCGAAAGACGCCAAGGCTGGGTGTACAGCTGTATGTTCTCCGACGAGATGGCGCCTCCGAGTTCTGAGAAAAGGGGCACACAATGGCAAGGCGCCCCTTTTTGACACTCCGGCCAGCTGGGCAAAAAGGGTGCCGAAACTCGACCACCCAGCTACGAAATTCCTTCCCAGCCATAAAGGGAACTTCTCGGAATTTTCGCAGCTTCTGTCGGCACGGGATCTGTTGAAAAATAGGGGAAGGAGATATGCTTCGTCACAGCTGCCTCCCCCCTTCGAGTGTCCATTTCATGGGACACTAGGAAGTTCCATCACGCTACGGGCAACTCTGCGAGCGGTCCTGATGCAGTGAGATAATCCTCGGGCAGAGCACTTAAATTTAAATATACAGATTACTAAAATAACACTGTCAATTCTCCGCGAGGGTTTTACCATTTTAACCCATCTCCATTTTGCATACCAAGAGGCTCAAAGATTTGATAGCAAACACCTTAATCAATTTTACACATACAACACAGACATACACTCACACACACAGAAAAAAGAATAATTTAAAAGAAACTGAAAAGTTATCACTCTAATCTACTTAATCCGTCGGCATTCCCATGAAGTTTTCCTGGTTTATGCCGAATTTCAAAATTGAACGGTTGTAGACTTAAAGCCCATCTTTGCAGTCTGGGATTGCTGCCCCCCATTTTGTTTAGGTATTTTAGGGGGTTGTGATCGGTTTCTATAATAAACTTCTGACCATCTAGGTAGTGTTTTAGCCTCTTTAAGCCGAATATTATCGCAGCTAACTCCCTTTCTACCGTGCTATAATTTCTTTCCGCCCTTGAAAATTTTTTACTTAGGTATAGAATAGGGTGTTCCTCACCGTTTATTTTCTGCGACAAAACTACTCCAGCCCCTATATCACTTGCGTCCGTCTGCAAAATAAAATCTTTCGAGAAATCCGGGGCAAACAAAATAGGTTTCGAGACAAGTTTATCCTTCAATTCTGCGAACGCCTTCTCGCATCTTTCATCCCACGTAATGCTTTCTCTCTTAATTTTTCCCTTGAGGGCGTCGGTCAAGGGTGACGCTATCTCGCTATAGTTCGGGATGTAATGAGCGTAGTATCCTACGATTCCTAAAAAAGATCTCACTTGTGTCTTAGTAGTGGGGGGAGGAAAATCTTTTATA
>BMAV01009014.1:339680-356159 GCA_019973955.1 Trichonephila inaurata madagascariensis
AAGATGTTGATTTGTCTAGGGGACATGCGGTATGGTTTCGTTTTAATGGGTTTTTCTGAAATTAACTCGATATCCATTTTCATTAAATGAGTTGTCCCTGGGTCCGAGGAAAACACTTCTCTATTTTTAATTATTACGTTTTTTAACTCTTTAATCTGATCATTGGATAACTTGTCTAATAGATGGCTCTCTTTACATACCTCATCGAAATCGAACGTAGTACTCCGTTTTAACGGGTAAGGGATTTCCGCATCCTTCTCAATATCTTCCGAAACCTCTTCTATTACTAGGTTTACAGCTTCTGGCCTCCGATGATATGGTTTCATAAGGTTGACATGATAAATTGTATCCCTCTTCCCCGGTAAATCTACCACATAATTGGTCTCCGAAATTTTATTTAAAACCTTTCCCGGACCGATCCAATTTACATCCATTTTATTCCGTAGGGAGGTGGCCATTACCATTACCAGATCGCCTGTTTGAAATTTCCTTTCCACGCAGTTCCGATCGTACCAAGTCTTCCTTTTTTGTTGGCATTCTTCCATCTGTGTAACCGCGAACTCTTGGCAACGCTTGAGTCTATTTACTAGTTGTAGAATATATTCTACTACCGTTTCGCTCGTTTCTCCCTTGTCTAGCCACCTCTCATAAATTAACGTTTGCGGAGTTCTCAAATTTCTTCCCATCACCAATTCAGAGGGGCTAAACCCAGTGCTTTCATGAGAAACTGTGCGCAAAGCAAATAATGCTGAAGCAACAGTGTTCTCCCAATCTGCCCCAGATTCGACGCAAAGAGCTTTCAAGACGTGTTTTAAAGTTCTATGAACTCTTTCCACGGCGTTACTCTGCGGGTGGCTGACAGAGGAATGGACCACCCGTATTCCGAATTTGTCAAAAAAGGTTGTTGTCAGTTCGCTCGTAAATGAGGTTCCGAGATCCGATTGAATCGTCTTTGGGAAACCTATTCTGGAGAAAATTAACAAAAGAGCGTCTATCACACTGACAGAGGTTATATTTTCCACCGGAATTGCCTCAGGATATTTGGAGGTTACACATATGGCCGTAATCAAGTATCGGTTTCGTTTGGTGGAAAGGGGAAGTGGCCCTACTGCGTCAATGTTTATTTTCGAAAAGACTTCTGCGATAATCGGAACTAATTTTAACGGCGCCTTTACTTTATCACGAGGCTTGCCCACACGCTGACAAGCATCACACGATTTTACAAATTCCTCAATGTCTTTGTAAACATTTGGCCAAAAGAAATAGCGCAAAACTCTATCCTTGGTTTTTGTGACACCCAAATGTCCCCCAATTTCATCGTGGCTCAACCGGTTAATTTCTAGTCTGAATTTCAAGGGCACACACAATTGTCGTATTTCGTCCCCTCTTTTTGTTCTAGTAACTCTTACCAACTTCCCTTCCACAATCCGAAATTCTCCGTCCACACCTAGTTTGGCCTTTTCCCACAATGCACGGAGGTCAGGGCACTTCCTTTGCTCAGAACTAAAGTCAGAACTCGTTATTTGGGCCAGCCACACCTTCTTTCCGTCAAACGCCGGGATTTCTGTCATGGATTCATTTTCATCCTTTTGGGTGGGAAGAACTGGATCAGTGTTTTCAATTGAAAACTCGCTCGCTGCGTTTAAACCTGCATCCCTTCCCCTCTCAACCGAAGCTACCTTACTGGCGCTTTGCGTCACAATCGCATTTATCGTGTGCACCCCCTTTTCCCTCGACTCAATTAGATCAGCTGTGCGGTTTCCCAACAAGTAAGGTTCGCCCGAGGGGCTGTTTGCTTTGACTGCTGCCTTCGTGTAAAACTCACCCCCCTTGGTTTTAAATTTTATTTTTGCGAGTGGTAGGCAGTGGCACACGTCATCCAATGGGCTTTTGAGCCAGACATATTCCCCCAAAAGATCGTTCTCGTTTATCCAACTGCGGGCGCACACGTCTATTGCGGACCCAGAATCTCTCAAACACAAACGCTCCACGCCATTTATTTCAAATTTTACTTTAAATTTCTCAAAGGGGTCCTCATTCCCTGAGTTTACTTTTAAGTTAGCCACTGTTTCGACATTGTTTTTTGTAAGTTTAGGGCAAGAGGGTTTTATGTGACCGACTTCATTGCAATAGTAACAAATTATGGGTTTTTTTCTTTCGAAAGGTCTCTCCCATTCCCGTTGACTATCTCTCCTAGTTTGTACATTTCCCTGGAATCCCTCATTCCTATAAGATCCCTTGTTTGGAGTGTTAACTTGCTTATGTTTTCCGCTAAACTGATTTACCTTGTTGCCTACGACCGGTTGCCTATCAAATTGCTTTCTCTCACCTAATTTCATCGTATTTTGTTTTCTATGTACTTTTTTTACCGCTTCGAAATGGTCTAATTTTTCTGCTAGATCCGTAGAGTCCTTAAAATTATCTCATGAATCGATAAAATGGTCCACTACCTCAATGGGGGCTCTCTTTTTTAACTGCTCGGTCACTAACAATTCTTTTAACTCCTTCAAATCTTTTATTTCCATTCCGGCCAACCAATTTTCCAAATAAGACCTTAAGTCAAAAACTAAATCTGACCATAAAGTACCTGGTCTTCGCTGATGGGATTCAAACTTATCTCTCAGGGCTACGGGAGTTAGCTGGAATCTGTTTAAAAGTAATTTTTTAATGTGAGGATAATCGTCTCCTTTTTCCGGGGGTTCTTTCGCTATCAATTCAGTCGATTCCACAGGGAGCAACGGAATGAGTTGTGAAACCCACCTGTCGTCCGAAACTTTCTCCTTCTTGGCTTGCCTCTCAAAAATTTCAAAAAACAGATTAATATCTGCATTTTTTGCATCAAATTTAGGCACCAAGTCTTTTAAATTAACACGTCTATTAACCCCTTGCCCTTCTAAATCGGCAGACGATACACTAACCGTATCATTGACGTTAGACAATCTTAACCGCTCCAGCTCATATTCCCTAATTTGTCTTCGCTCCTCAAACTCTTGGTCCCTGCTTAGTCTTTCCCGTTCTTTTACTTCATTTTCCTTCCTTTCATTTTCCTTCCTTTCATTTTCCTTCCTTTCATTTTCTTCTAAAACTCCCTCCATCACCGCTTTAATCGTTTCTATATCATTATTCTCATTTTGTAAAATTCTATCCTTAATTTCTACTTTTCTTAGATCACCGTTGACTTCCACCCCTAATTCCCTTGCTACCTCTAGCAAGTCACCTTTTCTTAATCTTAAAAGGAAAGTCATCATGCAATAATAAACAACTAAACAAGAGTACTACAATAAATTGAAGAGAACACACATATATACCAATCAACACAATCCTATTAGTACACTAAAATACCCCGAAATAACTATGCAATAATACACAATAAACAACTAAACAAGAGTGCTACAATAAATGAAAAAATCACATTTATACCCAAAACAATACAATCCTATTGGTATTGCCTAAAAAACCGTAAAGTAACTATGCAAAAATTGGCAATAAGTTCTTTACACTACAACCGTACGCCTGTATCAATATCATAAAATAAAAACACAATTCTATGATTCTGGACCCGTACACAAAATTAACATAATAGAAAAAAAACACACTTTCATACTAAAACAACTCTTTTAGACTCTTGGCAAACAAAATTCATTAGCGCGAGCACAAAATTCACTTAGATTTCCAAACAATACTAAGGTAACCAATAAATAAATCCCTACTCTGCTCCGAGCATAATCTCAAAGAAAAAGGACTTACCCTCTAGCACAATGGGGTGCTGTGCCTTCACTTTCTTTGTCGTTTGAAGCACTCCGTAGAACCACACCCTTCTTTTCCTTTCGGCGAACTTTTAACTCTACTGGTATAAACAGTCCACACTCTTGACAGGGCAGTTTCTCTCGTATATCGCGCACACACACAAAAGAGTCCTTTTCACTCGATTCGGAAGATAATCCTTTTTCCTATTCAGGCGTAAATTCCAGCATTTATTCCATTTAAATGCAACCTGCTGCCACCAGATATATAAATAGTATAGCTGTAATGACTTCTCTCAGATCTGGGCTAACTATTTATTTTTTTAACATGAAAATTAGCAAAATAATAAATACAAGGGTATAATCTAATTACAGTTCAATATCACAATTGAGTCTCTTTCGCACTCTCTTCTGTTCCTGGATTTACCAGCCAGGAGACCGCTGTACTTCGCGGGCTCGTTCGTACTCAGTTCGAGTCTCTTCCGTATTCTCTCCGGTTCTCTCGATCTTTCCAGCCAGGAGACCGCTGTACTTCGCGGGCTCACTATCGCTCTTCCTATCGCTCAAGGGACGTCCGAACCGCTCCCTTCCAAGATCCAGTCTCCTCCTCTTCCGGACTCTCTCGCCCGTTTTATAGCATTTCTTTTCCCTCGTCATCCACGGCTCATTTCTTTGTCGGCCTCGGTCCTCATCCTCCTGATGACGCCTTCCGGTCTCGGCCTCTATTGATGTCGCACCCTTCTGCCGCGCCAACCATTGTCTCGCTCCCGCCAGTCCGAAAGACGCCAAGGCTGGGTGTACAGCTGTATGTTCTCCGACGAGATGGCGCCTCCGAGTTCTGAGAAAAGGGGCACACAATGGCAAGGCGCCCCTTTTTGACACTCCGGCCAGCTGGGCAAAAAGGGTGCCGAAACTCGACCACCCAGCTACGAAATTCCTTCCCAGCCATAAAGGAAACTTCTCGGAATTTTCGCAGCTTCTGTCGGCACGGGATCTGTTGAAAAATAGGGGAAGGAGATATGCTTCGTCACACCGTCAAAGAACCCAGAGGTTATGTTACAGAAAAGACGCGTGAGCCCGTCACAAAGTATATATACAGAATATAGTAAGAAATTAAAATTTTTGATGGATTTGCAAGGTCAAAGTAAGGAGAACGTCTACCTGGAGAGTATACGCGCTATTGATTACTACTCAGATGACGTAGACCAACATTTAGTATATGAAGGTGTTCAGTTCAAAGCTTATCTAACAATAAAGCAAACTGAGCTAGAATCCTATACTTGTAGTGATATATTAAATTTAATTTTTCAGAAGAAACTTGTTGACGTTTTACCAAATTTGTATACCATTTTAGATTTTTCTAACACTTCCTATTACTAGTTATGAAGCGGAGTGTACGTTCTCTGAAATGTTCTATGTAGAAAAAGAATATAGAACAACAATGACAAATACTAGGCTTAATTATTTATTTATTTTTTTTTACTAATACTGATCACCCCAAAGACTTAAAATGTGATGAGCAAATAAAAGAATTTGCCGCAAAAAAGTGTAGAAAATTTTTTCTGTAAATTATGTGTTTATAACGTATTTAGATTGTATGAAATAAAAAAAAACCTTAAGTTTCATATATTTTAAATTTTCCCGCACAAATTTTTTTTTAGAAAAATGACAAAATTTTTAATTATTTGGAGGGCTCCCAGATATTGTTAGCCCAGCGCCCCCAAAAGTTACGGCCCGGCCCTTGAACATCTTTACTACCGTCGCTAAATATATGATTCCTACTGATTCGTCTTGGAGGTTCAAAAGAAATTTCAAGCTCTTCACATAAACTTTTAGCATAGATTAAAGCGCTATCCACGAATTCCTCTCGTTTTGCTTCTAATACGGTCTGTAAAGCATGCATTTTTGTAGCACATTGATGGATATTTAGTCCCTCTGCTTGAAAATAATTTTGAGCGTCATTGACTTCACACAGTACCGGTTGCCAGAAGCCTAAGTAACATAAAAACGAATGCGATTGCATAGCGACTAATAAACTTCCTGCATCTGTGCGTGTATTAAAGCTTTCACTCGTTTCCGTCAGTTTTGTCACGCGGGCGCGATTTGGAGTTTGAAATATTTTTTGAATTTAAATATCGTGGTGCTTGCTGCCGCGCCTTTTCGTATGCCTCCCGAGGCCATGGCCCTCTCTGCACCCCCCACGCTACACCCCTGTTAGCGGGTCTTAAATTTTATCCTTCTTGTCAGAATTGTAATGTGACCCAAGCCTGTGACATCTTGGCTTCGATTGCTACAAGAGCCAGCTCCTCTCAAGACGTACTACAGTTCAATGTTTATAAGCGCACGAGTTCATGGACTTGATCTAGATGTTTTTGTCGATCAAATGGGATAAGAAACAACAACAACAGCATCTCAAAAATTAATTTATTACATAAATTAACTATTAAATACTTCATGTTATACATTTTTATACACTTATCAAAGACAGTCTAATTTTATTTTGAAACATCATCTCAAAAAGTGTCTCGATCAAAATTATTGACAAACAATGCAAGATAATATTTTCTTAACCCCTTGACTGTGGAACATATTCAAGAAAAACATGCCAAAAATGGAAAAAAATTATCTTTTAATTTTGTTCATTATATCCTCAAAATGTTAGAAATTAAATATATTTAAAAAAAATTTTAACAAAATAACTACTCTATTTAATAGAAATGTTAATAGATCACAGTGATTTTTGCTCAAATTATAGCAAAATGAATCAAATGACATAATTTTCAAGATAAATATAACAAACTATAACACACAACAATACTATTATTTATAGGAACTGTATGTGAATTCCATGTCCATCAGATTCCTTTGAATTTCCCCAATTCTTTACGGTATGTGGTACATACAAACTCCAAAAATCCGACAAATGACACTAAACTGCCAAACATTTCACGGGAAAGTAATGAGGAAAATGGTAAATAACATGTTATGCTTTAGACGAACTGAGTTCGAACTTCACGGAATTGAAACACCAATTTTTCTCTTGCCCGACCTGAGTTCGGGCATTCCAAAGTTTGCGCATTTGTTTTGCCCGAACTGAGTTTGAGCGTCACAGGTAAAGGGTTAAATGCCATTTTATTCTTATTTCATGTTTTGGCTTTTGATTGATATTCTATATTTCGTAAATGTGTACAATTTTTTTACTAAAAATTATTTATAAGCTGTCTATTTAATTGATTAACACGAATGAGAATTAGTTTGTTCTAACGAAACGTTAAAAACTCCAGTTTTAATTATAACTTTCATTAGATGATTGCGCAAATGCCAATTGGGCAGGTCTTCTATATAGAATGGTGATCAAGATGCTAGTTCAACATCAGAAATAATACATATTTGAATTATAATCTACCTCAGAAGAACGTAGCAGTAAGACAAAACTAAAATTTCAAAAGACGAAGATCGATTTCTGAAGAAAAAAAAGTGTGTGTGCTTATGACCACACGATAGAAGTGATAACTGCAAATTTTGTAATGTTGTTTCAGAGGGATTAGTTAGGTGGGAATAAAAAACAAGGGGATATTAGTATTGTCCTATAAAATTATTTATTCATATGTCTGTACTCATAAAGTAATATTTTTGTTCCAAATATAGAATCATATTTGTGAATTAATTGTATTCTAAGAAGGAAACTATAGGTTTATGGTAGCTGAAATAGGTTATAAATATTTTAGATACAAAATTTTATTTAAATATCTATAAAAAAAACTCCGTCAAGCGTTGTTCCGTACTTCCTCGTGCTTTCATTTGGATCATTTGACATAATTAAATTGAATTTTGATTTTAAAAAATCAACTAAAGGCTTTGATTTGTATTTTGAAAAAATCCACTTTAAAATCATAAGTAATTGGTTGTAATTTAACAATATTCAATTCAATCCATGAATTAATTTAAGCAAAGGGACTGTAAGATAGGTAGTTGATTGGGAAGAGAGAAATCTAGGTCAAAACCTTTAAAAAGGGATTTAATCAGAAGATTTATATCACATAGTCTCTAGGTTATACTAGTTCTTTTGTCATTGTATGGCAATTTTGTACAAATATATCCGGTGCTGCTGCAAGATAAGTCTTCTTAATTATATTTTGTTTTCTTGTATTTAAATTATTTAATATAACTTGTGATAACGCCCCCCTTTGGTGACCGTATCTTTGATTGTCAGCGTGAGCTAGAGGTGTAGGGGTTGTAAAAGGAATAGACATTTTAAATTCTTAATATGACTTTATTAAGAATAGAACTTAATTATCTAACAATTTAGATACATTTAAACGAGTGAGAATCTAATCTATAATGAACAACACACACAATGATAGTTAAACCGAATCGCGTAACTTAGACCACTTCCTCTATTTGATTATTTAATCCGCCTACTTGCTCTTCTAATAATATTACAATCTTAATATCAAATAATCAGTCCTACCTTAATCCCAACTTAGCTTCAATCTTTATAAGCAAACGTCTGGGTGCGCGTGCAATGGTATGCACCTTGTAGTAATGGCTGGGTTTCCAGGTAACTTTGCGATAGGCTGTCAATTCACGCTTGTATGTCCTCCAAACATAACATTCCCCAAATTGCCATTTCGCTTACTGAAACTTCTGTTCTTTTAAAAGCTATCTTATTTGCATTTCTTGTTCACATTTCGCTTCTTGGGATTTGGTTGGAAAAGAGTTGCCATTAATCTTGGCCACCAAAGAACCCAGAGGTTATGTTAAAGAAAAGACGCGTGAGCCCGTCACAAACTCTTTCTTAATACCTGTATACTTAATTTTGTTATTTTCAATTTTTAATTGTTTTAATTTTCTTTTTAGACTCAAAGTATATTTAAGTAATGTGATTAATAGAACTAGTTGTTCATTGCTATTCTAATTCGCTTACAAAAGTAGATTTTTATTCTTAAATTCACTGCAATTTTGCTAATGATAAGTATACTATTTAGTTCTATAAAAATTTGTCCTTTTTCTACATTTTGTTTAATTTTTTTGGGGAAAACTTCAGTAACGTGGACTGGGATTTTCCACCGCCAAATCCTCTTTTCGAGCCGAAGGTCGATTGCCAAGGCGTATCCTTGAAAGGAACCGGTTTGTAGTAACCATATGTGTGTGCGCGCGATACAATTCTCCTCAGAAAATGACTCCGCGTAGTAATACATCGTATTCCTGACATTCGACTTTTTATTTAATGCTGATGTTTTCTGAAAATATTACCAGTGTAATTTAAGGGGTAGGTTAAACGATTTCTCGAATTCACATTTTTAACTTTTTTATCGCAAAATCAGATAAAAAAAAACTTTTGTGTGTATGACAAAAAAGTTAAATTTCAAGGTTTTTTTCCTTTTTTCAAAGCAAAGAATTATTATTTAAATTCGAAGCTAAATTAAATTATTTTTACAAATACGAGACACAGGTATCAAATTAAACATAGTTTAAATTTTTTGCCAGTACAAAGGAAAATAATTATTTATAATTATGAAAAAATACGCATTTTAGTATAATCAATGCAGAATATCTAGTCAACATTGAGACAGAATCTAATCGAGAAATCTCATATCTTACTACCCTAAATCTCTATTATTTCTTCTATCTCTATCATTACTTTAATTTCTAAAGGAGATAACCACTGAGATTTTTCGAAATAATCAAATGATTTTCTGAATTTTTTTCCTTTATATTTATTCACAGAGATGATTTATTTTTTACAACATAGATTATTTCATATTATTTTTATTTATTTATTTTTTAAATAATAGTTACAAGGAAATTGTTACAATTTGGAAGGGAATATATTCTTACAGTGCAGTATTTTACACATTTTCTCTTTTTTTTTATTTACAGACTTTCGAAAAAATAGCGATTTACAAAAAACTGTTGATATTGTATGACTTAGTGAATAGTATAAGAAAATTCATTTCTTCTCCAGATAATAAAAATGACCGCGGTAACCTAGTGGGCAAGGTAATGAACTCGTGGCCAGCATGTCATGAGTTTGAGCCCAGTACCGCAGAAGACCCGCTATGTAGGGAGGAGATGCACGAAAAACCTATCGATGCTCAAACTTTCTCCTGTTGGTGTGGTGTGGAAGTTAGTAAAGGGGGTGCCAGCTCAGGTGTCGTTCTCGTCACTTGACCATAGCTCAAAATTACGAGGTCCGTCTCCAAAAGCCCTCGAGTAGCTGATTAATGTGACGTTAATATTTACTCACTCCAGATAATAAATGTGTTGAAAATAAATCTCGAATTATCCACGTATAATAAATCTCGAATTTTCAACTTCACGACTCCTAGGATTCGTGGAAAGGGATGACTGTAAGTTGATATCTTATCTGTACCCCTTTGTCTGAACAGGAAATTGATCAATCAAGAGTTCATTAGGGATATAAACATATTTATCTTAAATTAACATTTCATTCAGTACTTTTTATAACACTAATTAACACAATTCAAAACAAAACAAAAAACTCTAGAATTGGCTAATGTCTTTTTCAAATCCTACATAATTTTATTATTTTTTTCCCTTACATTTATATATATATATACATCTGTGTAAAATAATTATATCGATTTTTTTTATTTTCCCTAACCTGGATATAAGATGCAAAAATTCTTTTCAATGGAATTGTACCCTTTTGTACAATTTATATTTTAATATTCAAACCCTATTCAACTACAATTATAGCAAAAATTATAATTGACATAGTTTAGATATCCATGTAAAAAATGAAATTGAATTTGCATTCAGACAATGATTAAATAAAAATTATGTGCTCCTTAATCCATTATTTTCTAATAAAAGTTCATAAACATTTAGAAACATGTAAATCTCAAAAACTCGGAAAATTATTTTAAAAATATTTTATTATTACTAAAGGTTGTAACGAATGGTAATAGAGCGCCCTCTCCTGGCCGTATGAACAAGTAACGAGTCTGACTGCTATCTCGGTGAAGGAAGGACGTGCGAGAGTCAGCCTGCCTCCTCGGTGAAGAAAGGACATGCCAATGTCTGTCCTCGCCAACCCCTTAGTATTTGTATAAAGGTTAACTGGGTTTTATTTTATGTATTTGTAACTGTGTGCTCAATTAGAAAGTATAACCAATTAAAATTATTTGAGCTAGCCGCCGGTGTTATTTTTGAGTACCCGTTATAAGGTTGAATATTATAACAAAAAACTGCAAAATTTTAAAATGAAAATGTTAAAAAAAAAAATATGTTCAGGAAGGAACCTTTCCCCTTGCAAAACAAGAATGAATGTTTTCATCAACAAGACTTAAGAGTTTTTCAGAGGTCATAGAACCAATTTAAAAAAAAAATGATAGCATTAATTTTAGATTTGTTTATAGACCATAGCAAATAAAAATATGATTAATAGAATTTTCTTGATTTTAGAACTTAAGACAAAAATTAGTCAAAGAAAATTATTAAAACAAAATGAATTAATTGGTAAACTTATTATTTTAGAATATCATACGTAGTATGATTTATAGCATATCGAATCGTGCGCGCATGATTCTGTCATATAATACAACTAAGTATTAAAGTATCAGAATAATATAGTACAGAATTTTGTGGATAATGAGAAAAATTTATAAAATTATCATGTATTTCTCTAAATTTGTAAAAAATATAAATTAACTGGATTTTTTTATTTCTCATACAAAATTCTGTTTTCTTTTTCTTTTGTCGTAATACTGTAGTTTTTACCTCAATCAGTAAAATTTGAATTTCTTTTTTGTTTGATTATTGCTGCTTAGTTAGAAATATCAGCAAAATTTTCAATTTTATTATAAAAAAAAATAAAATATCTATACTTGAATTCTTAATATGCATATATTCATAAGAAAATAACATATTTAAAATTTAAAGGGAAATGACACCTTTTGAATATATTTTTTTTATTTATGTTAAAAATTATATTTTAGCATTTCATATAATGCTTCTATTCAAGAAAATGTTACCAGATGAAATTTTGTACTTATTATTCACGCAATTTTAAAAACTTAAATTTTCTTTAAAAAAATGTGGGAAATTTTACTTTTTCTGTATTCACTAATTTTTTTGTAGTATTCCTAAGAATGCTTTAAACAACCTTAGGAATCGATTTAACAATAATTTAACTAGTTTTGAAGGGGAAAAAAATGAAATGTTTATATGTGTGCTAAATTTCAACTAAAAAGCTAATATCCCCCACGTTTTAACTTTTTTTTTTAAAAAAAAGTATTCAGCTTACAGCAAAATGTATCCATAATTTTTTACATGTATTATATATAACACACAGGGAAAAAATGGAAGTGATTGGTAAATAATTGTGGAAAAAGTAGCATTTTGAATGCACTAATGTATCGAAAAAACACAAACTGAGAAAAACCATTTTAAAGTATATGTTTTAAAAAAATAATTATTTTAAGCTTAAATAAACTTAAAATACCCCTTTAGAACATCAGCTATATATTTTTATTAAAAATGATTGAATTTTCGTATTATTTCTACTTATGTATATATTTTTTTAAAATGATAACTTTTTCAAGAATATTAATTACACAAGAAAACTCAAGAAAAGTGTTAATTTTTTTTTTCTGTCATGACAGAAATTTTAAAGTCTTTTGCTTCACATAATATTGAAATATTAGACCTGTATGAAAACATATGATGAATAAGAACTGAAATTATTTGTAAAAAATGCCTTAATTAAAAAATGTTACATGCACACATTTCACAAAGAAAACAAAAATTTCTTTAGTAATGCCTCAGAAATATCCTGCTTTATATGTAACATCTTCCTTTTTGTAGTAATTATTTTTCTTTTTCCAAATAGCTTATTTCTTTAATCAAAAAGCTTTCTTTAGCTTTTTTTTAATCTAAAAAGGAGTTCGAATTGCCTAATTTGTTTACATTTTTCAATTAAAATATTTTCCAACTTCTAATTTTTAGGCGTACAAAACTGACATATCAATCGAAAGATAATAATGCAAAAAATATGACTAAATAAAAATATAAAAAAAAACCCGACATTTTAATCATTTCGAAAATACCGAGTCTTCTTAAGGAAAGTCACACATTTTGAAAATGCTAATCTAAAATAAAATTAGAGTAATGACCAACACAACTAATCAAATTTATTTTGCAAAATTTAGCCAATTAATCAGCACATGAAAATTACTTTGCTGCTTTTTTACATGCAATTAAAAAAATACTATTTCAAAATCAATGAAAATATTGAGCATTTTTGAGTATAATATGCTTGGATTATTTTAATCTAGTTTGAGAAAAAAATGCTTTTATAAAACTAATTTGTTCAAATAAAGTAAGTCTAGTAATTATATTTAATAAGTGTTACGTATAAGAGATGAAAAAGATAAATGTTTACTTGATTAAATAATTCATAGAAAAAAATTGCCTTATTTTCAATGTTTCATGAAAAATTATATTCACCATTTTTAAGCATTACAGGAGGTTTTTCAAATTATTTCACATTGAAATTGAATAACATGAATTTTTTCTTTTGCAATACTTTATAATTTATATGAAGTGAAATGAAGACAGATCTCAGCTGGAACGTCTTGCAACTTCCACATACCATCATTTCACAATTCCGAGACACTGTTTTGTTTCATAAGTAGCACTTACAGAATTCTACATAATGATGGGTGTCAGGATTCGAACTAGGTTGCGACCCTGTAAGAAAAATAGAAGTTGTAGAAATATCTTATAGCACAAAATATAAAAATTAATATGAAAGCTTAACAACATATAAAATTATTCACCAGAATGCAGATTTGTATGACGGGAGTGAGTATTACAGAAACCTGTCGTGAAATGCAATATTCTAACGTATAAAAGAAAGTAGAAAAAGGACACATTGGAGAGGAAGTTTTTTCTGGCAAAACTCTTGCTTCTGTTAAAATATCTTTAACGTTTTCTTCAGTTAATGAGCTGATATCAAATAAATTGATATTTTCTAATAACGAATGCATCTAAAACATTTAAAAAATGCTCATAATCAGATTAATTCATTATATTAATTCATTCATAAATGAAATATATTATTTAAAACATAAAAGTAAAAAACAATATCACGAAATCAAAAATAATCCATTATTGAAAAGAAAATCAGTTATTTCTATTCGTTATTTTCAAAAGTCTACAAAAAGCTTATCAAATTCAAGTAAAGAACTCTTAGCAAGAATAAATTTCAACTTTGCATTAACAACAACAAATAGTAAAAAAAATATTTGTTTTTAATGCCATGAAAACAATGATCAAAATTATAAGTTCAAATATTTCTCTTCTGTTATAAGTTAATCTATATAAAGATTTATTTACAACATATTGACAAAGGCGTGCTTCTTTTATTCGATACGTCTATCATGGGAATATAGAATCTACAATTTTTATTTAGTATTCTCTCTCCGTCTCTCTTATTAAGAACTTATAATCCCAAAGAAATTAGAAATTTTTGCGTTTTAGTGCTCACTATTCAGATAATTATGCCTCATGGATAATTTACTAAATGAAAAAAAAAATCATCAAATTTCCTCTTATCTAAATTCACAAAAATATTTCTCATAGAAAGGTACATGTGCGACATAGCCATCCTGTGATGACTATGTCTAGGGTGATTCGCGTAAGCTAGAGGTGTGGGATTATCTAATTGATGAGACATTTTGGATTCTTAACACAACTCTTATTAAGAATAACTTATATTACTTAATTCTAATTAACAACTTTCTTAAAGTGAAAATGAGTCAACAATTAAACCTTATATTCAAGTCAGATCGCGCCACTAGAACATTTATCTTAATTATATTTAATTAACTGTCTAATCTAACTTCTTATACAAAATATTACCTTTTATAGAGTTACCTTCCTTCATAGGTTGAAGTAATACCTATTACGTAATTTTAGATGAGAAGATTCAGACTTTCTTAATCTTTATTATATTTTAATTGAGATGAACGTATCCTTCTTCCAGAGCTATAGGACGACTAACACTTGTTCCGAATGATTCCACACTAAGTTATCTCTAAGCTTGCCGTTCTATCTCATCAAACTTTCTATCCTTTTAAAGTATATCTCTTTTGCATATTCGATTCGTTTCTCTTCTTGGTATTGGGTTGGAAAAGTTTTGCCATTAATCGTGGCCGTCAAAGAACTTAGGAGTTATGTTAGAAGAAGGACGCGAGAGACGTCACACATGTGTAAACTCATCAAAATATTTCTCACTGAATAGCATTTAAGGAAAGGTATAATACGTTTTGCTTACAAAAAATTATTAAAAATTTCCTATCAAAATCAGAATGGATCATTAACTTAAAAAGTAATAAAAAATGCAATTGTATTCTAAATATATATGTAATATATTTATACACATTTCATTAGGCAATTTTACTTGCCTTTTTATTTATAAATATGCTCATCAACTTCAAATACTCGTTTTATCTGCTACAAGGCGAGAAACCAAGATTTTGCAAATGAAATACAAGTTTGAGAATCTCTAAGAAAATGAAAAGAGAAAGTTCTTCCGTTTTAAAAGAATCCATTCCTTAGGTCCTGATTGGTTATCAAGCAATTACCATTCCTTTTAGAAATTATCAGCCAATGGAATTTCAACAGTAATAAAAAACTCAATCATGGGGAATGTGGACGACTGTCTTCCCTCCTGTTCTGACTTTGAAAAGAGACTTTATTAATTACTAAACTATATAGGAATATAACATAGATTATCTTCTTAGGGAATAAAAATTGTCCATCCAATGTAATTTTAAAATTCATTTGCTTACAACAGAAGTGTTATTTGGTTTATGGAAGAGTTCACTGGTCATGAATACGAACAGTGAGCTTTCAATCAAACCATAGTTTCGAGTTAAATGAAAATGATCTTTAAATTCCTAAGTCTAATAACCAAGTTAAAAAAAGAGAACGAACTATGGTTTCATCCTTGTCACTGAAACGCAGTTCATATTTATATAGTTACGAGATCCATTTCCTATTCAAATTAAAACTTAAATATGTGTGTGATTCTGTATCAGTCACTTAATTCTTCTATTGTAATATTATTATTTTGATAAATAGATATACGCACTGAAATAGATAACTTAGGAAGGGATGGGCGCATCTCGAAAAAAAAATTACTTGTATAATTAAAATACTATACTACAATGAACTCAAACATTGAATAACAGATACACTTCTAAATTATAAATTAATATAGAGTAGGTTACAGAAATCATTTACATAATACCTCATCTCGTAGATAATTACACACAAATTCAATGTTCAATATTATTCAGCCAACTATATAGAAATAAATCTTTTGCGAAAAAGAATTCACAGGTCACAAAAAACAGAAAATAATAAATTAAATTTTAATTTGTTCGTATTCGTTTAGTTAATAATCATTACATTAATTGCCGTCCAGTTGATTTGAACAGCTAAACTATTTTTTAACACTTGAAAGCAATTAATCGTGTAAATGTAATTCAATAATTGGTCCAATGCATTAAATATCTAAATTCTACAAGGATATAATGCTTAATTTTTTAGACATTTATAAGATGACTCTTTCTAAGCTTATAATATCCTAATTTGTATTATTTGAAGACTCCTAAAATTCTTTGCGTATTTAAAAAAAAGGGGAAAAAAATCTTTGTGTTCATCTTTAAATTTGACACATTTTTTTTGGGAGGGGGGGGGG
>BMAV01009015.1:0-42882 GCA_019973955.1 Trichonephila inaurata madagascariensis
ATGCATTAAAGTAAGAGTCTCTGTTTACATCAATTCAAGGCATGTTTTCAAAAGTTGACCTGTAGTCCTGGCTTAAAATCAAGGTGGCTTGTGGTAAAAGTGCAACAGAATGTTATCGAGAATTTATAGAAGCCTCTGGCGAAAATGCATTACTGTCTAGGAATTTTGCGCAATGGGTTAAATCATTTCGTTCGGGTCAGAATAAGACTACAGACTTGCAACGCACAGGTCAGCCCTACATTCCTCAGGATCAGATTAAAATCCTGAGTAATTTCTTTCAATAGACGAACGATGGATTTTTCGCGAATTATCCTTAGATGCTGGTCTTAGTCATCAAACAATGTGACACGTAATGACGAAATGTCTGAACATAATTAAATTTACTACCCGCTGGTTTCCATATCAACTAACCGAATTACAAAAATGGCACCGGTATTGATAGGCTAGCTTCCATCTGAAGATACCACAATAATGGAAACTCATTTCTGCAGCGTATTGTCGTAATTGATCAGACTTCGGCCCGAGCCTATGAATCTGATTTAAAGAGTTAATCATGAATGGCGATACTGAAGTTTGCCATGCCCACAGAAATTTCGACAGGAGCTCAATTGGGTGCAGGTTATGCTAGTTGTAGCATGAGAGTGGGAGAATGTGGTTCTTACACATATTGTAACAGCAGGATAAACTATCAACGCACACTGCTATTACAGAGTTTTACATCAGCATCTGCGTCTGGCTATGTGGCACACACTTCCACGCGTTTATTGCAAAGCAATCTTCCTGTCGTGTTGAATGAAAATACTCATTGTCATGTCACAAACCATTTACCTCTTCTATTTTGACGGTGGCAGTAGGAAATCTTGGAACACTCTTCTTACTCACGTGACATGATTCTCTGTAACTTTCACCTGCTTCCGAAGTTGAAGGAACCTCTCCGAGAACACCGATTTCATTACGTTTTACCTGTACGCTTCACAGTAGGGCGTTCCGTCTCTGACATCAACATTCAGTGGTCTCCAATGGCTTTCTGAGATTTGGCAAAAGGGTATTAGCTTTGATGCTGATTACTTAGAAGTACAGCATTACATTTCTTTTAAGTTCATTAAAAATAATTTATACCTATGTTGCCACTGCTTAATTTATAGCTTTTATGTATATATGTGTGGTGCCGGTTGCTATTTCCAAGCCATTTCACCAACCATCCTGCGCATACCTAGGAGAGTTCTGTATGATTTGGGAGCCTACCAGTCATTAGAAACTCAAGGAACGACGCCATGTTAGGAAAAGGACGAACGACGAAGCATTAAAAAACTATTTTGAAGATGAACTCTTTCCCTGAAATGATGAACTGATCTATATAAATTTTATGTAAATAGTTATGAACAATTAAACTTAAAGTTAATTAATATTCTATTGAGCCACTGTCATGGCTGATCATCCCCCACATTTTATAAATATATGTATATAATTCGATTTAATTTCATCTTAAATAACTAAAAGTTATTTCATTATTTACGCTCAAGTCCAGAAGGTCAGGACTATTTCAAATTCAAAAATTGTCCTGACCTTCTGGACTTGAGCGTAAATAATCAAATGTAGCTTACCCCCTTAACGGGATATAATCGTAACTTTATCTCTTAAAAATTGAAATATCAGAGTATTAATTTTTTCACTTTAAACATCCGCTTAAGTGATCGGAAAAGTAAATCATACTCTTCTGGATTTTCAGGAACATCATATGCTACATTTAATACCTTTTAGAGAGTTAGTGCTGGAGTTTTCGTTTCCGACATCCGAAGGGAATTAAACATTCGATCTCTCTCCTTTTTTTAAAAAAATTCTTGTTCCTTTTTCTAAGAAAATTTTATTGCCCCTCTCTCATTCCAAGTTTATCTGCTCTGCGCAAGCTTTAATTATTACAGCCTTTACAACAGAATCAATAATGCTACAAGCAAACTTATTATATTTCTTTAATTTCTCAGGTTTTTCACATGAGGTTTTTCATTCAAATGCTTTCTCGGGATGAGACCATGGTAACTTAGTGGTCAAGCTAACAGACTCGTGGCTGGCGTGTTATGAGTTCGTGCCTTTTATAGCTGAAGACCTGCTGTGCAAAGGGGGCCGATATACGTTATGTATGTTGAGGTTCAAACGACCTTCCGAGGCTGTAGTTGGAAAATTAGGAAAGGCTAAGGGTGCAGGGTCAGGTGTCGTCCTAGTCACCTAACCATGGTTCAAACTTACAACGACCATCACCAATAGTCCTCGTGTAGCTTTACAGTGCTACGTGAATGCATATAATTCTAATTCTATTCTCTCTGGGATGTATGGTTATACCGAATTCATTTAAAAAATGTTAAAGCTTTCTTTTTCAGCAAATTTAACATGCTTAGAATTAAAAATCTCACTCAGTTTTAATTTTTGAATGATGCTCTCAGTCTTGATCCGAATGAAAGTTCAAATCTTGGAAGGGTTCCAATTTTATAAGAGGATCGGTGCGTTTAGGGGTATTAAGTCGATCAAGGATGGCCTACTTCAAGCCTCGTTATTCCTCAATCGTTCCTACCTAACTGCGCTGCTGGGTGCCTCCTCTGTTGGGATGACAGGATTCTGGAAATATAACACAGGTGATTGGATAACGCATATATATATATATATGGGTCTCCTAAAAATGAAAGTGGCGCTACAGTCAGAGTTTGGTAAATGGTTTAATGGTTATTAATATAAATTTTAAAAAGGAAAAGCACAGCGTAACACTAGGTTAGAAATAGTGAGCCCAGGTTGAAAAAAGGTTCCCGGTTCACGAGATGATACCTTTTTGAAAAGTGGTTTGGTTTTTGGGAAAACCTTTCCCAACGCTGTTTGGAACTCATTATCGCAACAAATCGCGCCCCTTTGAGCCCCCCCAGGGGCCCCAAAAAGGGGTGGTAGTCGCAAAGGGGTTTCATATAATTGGGATCTTCGAGCCCCTCTAGTGAAATTCCCCCTAATAAAATTTTTACTAACCACTGAAAAGAAAATTATATACAAAATATAATCCCGGGGAAACTGGTTGTTTTCTTTATATTCTTCCTCATTTCATGTTGTGGAACGAAGATAAAATGATTGAAATTTAAAAAGATGAAAGTAGATTGTGATGAAAACATTAAGTTGCAAAAATCTTTAGTATGGATTCCAAGATGAGATTAATGTAGCGTGAACCTTTTAAAAAACTAAAAATGTATGGAATTAAAATTGTAGGTGGTTACAGTTTGCTTTAGGTTTTCGAAAGTGAAAGATTTTTTTTCAAATCATTTTTTTTTTTTAATGCTTCGCCCATTTATCAAAAACATTTCATTTTTAAAAACTTGAATTTAAAGGGTTTAGGGCAAAGTTTTATTCTTGAAAGAAAAAAAAACCGTTTGGGAAATTGGTTTTTTAATTTTTTTTTAATATATATATTAATCAGTTTAACAGTATTATTAAATATACATATAAATATAGTAAATTCAGAAACATTAATGCGCTAAAGTATATGCTTTATTTGTTAACCCTTTAAAATTACGAAAACTTCCTAGCTCTATGAGAACGAGAGGTACAAGTTTGACCACTAGCAGATGTACGAGAGTAAATTGGAAGTCTGTCACATTTGAGGGCTAGATCTACAATCGATCTAATGCCCTCATACCAATAATAAGTGGCAATTTTTTAATGTCAAAAAGTCTGTTGTGTGTGTGTCTAAATATTTAATTTATTCTACCAAGAAACAAGATAATAAAGTGATGATGTTTATTTCCTTAATAATAAAAGATCTTATAGGGAAACAGAGCGACTAATAATAATAGCAATAACAATGAACTAGTATATTTTTTATAAAGTAATAAGAACCATCATACAAAAATATAAATGACGCAGCTTTTATAGAATAATGATTCTGAAGCACACACACATATTATCTTTGAAACTATGACTGTAAATAAACAATAAAACACATTTCCGATTTATACACGTTTGCAAATAGACAAAAATTAGCCTCAAGAAGGATTGCCACATACATAACAGTAAAGAAAACTGAAATACTTTGAAACATTTCTTAATTTTTATTAAGTTTCAGGAAATTTTAGTGACTATCATGACAAATTATGTACGACTTAATTTTCTATTTGTGACAAATATATATATATATATATATATATATATATATATATATATATATATATATATTATGTTTAAAAACTTTCATAAGTCTTAAGGATCTCACACAATATTTTTTTATTGATTTAGTGAAAGTGTTTTATTTTGTTTCTTAAATGAACCAATAATTTTGTGGATATTTTATTTGCCTAAATTGATCATAAATAAATTTTAAATATTTTTCCACAAATTTCTTCAAATAACATTTACAACTATATGCTTACAAATTCCAATATTTCAAGTTTTCGAGGTATAAGTTGCAATTTCTGTTCAGTTTTGGCACGTGTTTTGAATGTACATGTCTCATCCGCTTTTTATTACCTTTCAACTCTTTGATCTTTTCATCGCATATAAAGTACTTCATATCACTTCGGGATAAGAATGTTGTCAGATTTACTTTTTTGTGATTATTTCATTTTCCTGTCATCCATGTCCTATCTTGCAAAAAGAACATGTCCTAATGACACTTTATTTCCGGAAATAACGTTAAGTGAAATCAGTTTTTATCTAACTCCAATTGAGCTGTCCTGAAATAAACACTTTTAATCGTCTGAATTTCTCATCTTCGGTAATTACGCAGAATTTATTTCTAGTGACAACGATCTGATTATATTTTTAATTTAATTAAATTTTCCCCTTCAAATTGTTTGCTCGAATATATGTTGCAAGTACCGAATTCAATACCTCTAATATTAACCTTCGAAATAGAAATGTGTATTGTGACGTTTGGGATAAATAACGATAGAGAGAGCATGATATTGATTAATTTAAATATTTAGTTTATTTACATCACAGCTATTATTTACAGAATTATACATATGAAGTTATTAAACTTATTTAAAGATTATTAGAGTTTAAAACAGTGGTTTGTGTGTGTGAGAGGAGAGTTCCCTTTTCGTGCGTCTGCTTCCTTAAAAGGGTCAAAGCATCTCCCCTTGGCTCTCCCTCACCCTGCTCGGGAATCAGGGGGCGGCGCTTTTTAGAATCTCGTTACATCCTGCCAGAAGCGGGGAAAAGGTCCTCTTGATGTCAAGGGTCTACGGGCGATCCAAGCTGATACTACGCAATAATTCAAAGTTGCACAGGTGTCTTTGTACGTGTGGTGATTATTTCCACAAAGACGTCGATCACAGCTGCGAGACGTAAACGTTACAGTATTCATATTGTCTCAATCTATTCAACAAAACATACGAGGATTTCAATAAAAAGAAATGAATAATATTAAATTGGCATTTATGTAATCTTATCTAAATATCCAAATAGTTTTGTCGTTGAGATAAATTGATTGCTTTGAAAAGTCACTCTACAGCAAAGATTCTCATCTATTTTAACCCTTAAATGCATTAAGTTTTGAAAAATCGTTTTTATAGGAATGTAGTCATAAGTGAAGTAAAAAAAAAATTTTAAAAATCCAGGTAATAATACTAATTATTTATTTAAAAAAACCTTGCATGTAGACATTTGGTAATATATAGTATTGGCCCGAAATTTGTACATATCCAATAAAATTTTAAAATGCAACAGCAAACAGTATAGTTTACCTGATAAGATCTGATAATTTTTTTTCTATTAGATAAATCGCTCCTTTTTAAGAAACTCGAAAATAGAAAATATTTCTCCAATAACACACTTGAATTTTAACACCCACCACATTCAAATACAAAAAAAGATATGACTTACACGCTATAAGTACTATGTCTTTTTTTCTTCTTTCACACATGATTTATTATCTTTGACAGCGGTTCTTAAGCTTTTGATCGCGCGGCCCCCAACATTTTGAACACTCTTTCCCTGATTCCCAACACATTGCTGTATTATTTAAAGATTCCTAAATAATTTTAAGACGGCCTCTTGTGCTTATACAGACTTTTTAACAATTAATTTATTTCTTTAAGAAATCACATCTGATTTAAAATATTGCATTATAGTTGCAAAAAAAAATTGAATTAAGATTCTTGATCGAAATATATGTTCTATTGGAGTTTTTTTCGGGGGATTTATTAATCTAGTTTAGAATGGCACATCTTTTTATTTTTCAGCGAGGAATTTCATAGTCTGTAAAAGATGAAAATCTGAGGATTAAATGACATTCCTTCCCCTAGAAAGGCATTGGGAATCCTCAAGGGTCTACTGACCGCAGTTTAAGAACCACTGCTCTCTGGTTATCAACGTGCTTTCGGAAACACACAAATACAGGTTTTGAAAAAATTTAAGTAGACCTGGAATGTTGATACTGGCATCATGATGTATTTAAGTGAATCCATAAAAGGGGTCGACTTGAAATAAAAATTTAATAAATTGGAACTTAATATAAATAATCTGTATTGTGAGTATGAAACAAAATGTTTAACTTAGTTTAATACTCGTCTAGAAGTACTTTTTAATTGTATTTAGAAAATTAAAAAAAAAAAATTCTATAAAAGAAAAAAAATTTTTTAAATTATTTTGTTCTTCAATTTTAGTGTCTTGAATAGTTTTTTTTATAATGAAATTATGGTCAAATTTTAAAACAAATATTTATTCAAGAATTTCTTGATTTGGCAAATTGTTATGTTATACAATAGAGTAAATAATAAAATTACAATATATAGAGATATAACATTCTACGAAGAAAATTGCATTTGTACTGGATTGAAGAATAATACTTGTAACACAGAAATATATTTTTGGACTTTATATCATACTGATGATGGATGGAATATCTTGGTTTCAAGAAATTACTTTGCAATGATCTAAAACAAAACAGACATTTGTTATTATGAGTTATATTCATATTTTTTCATTCTATACAAATGCATGTCAAGTTAAGCAAATAGAGTATAATTTTTAGTTACAATAATATTTAACTTTATTATTACTCTTCATGCAGAATGCTAGTTAAAATCATAGTTAAAAAATTTTACAAATTTTGTACGATATATTTTTCTTGTATTTCGTGTTTGTTATTTTTAATTGTTAATTGGGAAGATATTAAGCAGAGAAACTGTAACTGTACAGAAGTTTAGATAGTTTTGAGTTTCTTAATAAAACAATTTTATATAATATACATTAACAGTAGAACCTCCAGGATTTTGATTACCCTTAAACATCCACCGGTGTCGCTTCTACACCACACTATAAAATATATAAAATAATTGTAACAAAACTAAATGATTGCAGGACTGCTTATCGGTAGGATTTAGTTTTGAGGCTCTTTAATATTATTTCATGTGCCGGCTGGGTTGGGTGGTTGGTTTGTCGCTGGCCTTCTGCACCTAAGGTTACGTGTTCAACCCTGGCCTAAGTCGGAGGATTTTCATGATGCAGAAAATCCACAGTGGCTATGTCATATGAATATGTGATATGTAAAAGATCCCTGGAGTGTCTGATTGGCTTGGGTTCTCTCGGCAAAATCGAATCCTAGTACAGGTTTGCATCGTGAGATCTCAGGTGCCTTCCTCTAGGGGGGAAACTGGATGTCAAATTTACAAGCGGCGATTGGTATCCCCCTTTATGGCGCCGCACTAAAAAGAGATACCACCTTCCGGGAACGTACTAGGTCTGCAATGGTAAAACACCAATCTGCAGTCCATTAGAAATAAAAAAATATTATTTCATTTAATTATTATATATTATGACCCTTTGTATCATATAAAACTGAAATTGGCATTATGTTTCGCGAAACTTGATGGAGACGCTGCTTTATCGCAAAACATTTCGAGTCGTAAATCTTCCAGGAATATTACTATAATGCGGAAACCATTCTGTGCCTTCCCTAACGACATGTATATCACGATTTAATGGAATATTATCATTTGCATCTGCGCTTTCTTTCTGTCACTTTCACTCAATCTTATGTCTTCATCGGAATCTAAATTAAAGCAAGATAGTTAATCAGCATCCGATTCATGCTTGGAAAGCTTTCGCAATAAATTAGCAATTCTTTTAGGGCTTAGATCTTTTTTAAGACATTGTTTCAGGATGTTTGTTCTGCACAAGGTTCTGGAAATTGAATGAGGGATTTTTTTTTATGAGCAGATAAACAAATGCTTTGTGTAACGAAACACTTAAATGCAACGATTTTAGTATAAGTGATTCATTTCCACTATGAACCCAATAACATTGCATTCAAGGTCAAATAAATGAGCGATATTACTTCTGGAGGTTTGTTTTACTAATGGTATATATTTAGTGAACTATCTTCTGCTGAACGACAACTATTTAAAATGATAAATTATCTTGATGTCGAAACTGTACCAGTGGACGTTATAAGTATATTTAGTTGTGAAATCTCTCCTAATTAACCTAGAACCATAAAACGTTTACTGTGTAACTACCAGGTAAAATGATTGAGAGACACGAGAAATTTTCAAATTCCCTTAAAAAATGCGGAAAAGAGAGCAACTGAACAAGCTCCAGTGTTCAATTGACATCGACTGACGCTCTAGAGTTAAAACTTTAAAATTCCTTTTGTGTTACGAAACAAATTACAATTAAATAATATTGCAAACCAGGAAACATTAGTGAACAAACCAAATGCTCACAAGGTCTTTGATGTGCGCAGGAGAAATTAAAGTAGTTAAACAGTTATAGGTATTTTAAACACAATATTTTCAAAAACTTCGAAGAGGCTTTGCCATTTTGGAATTAATTTTATTGTTTTACACCCTGAAATCGATAAGTCAAGAGTAAATGTGAATAAATGACCTCAGTTTCAGCGTTTCCATATCATGGGTTCGAGTCCTGGTGCCTCTGAATATCCGTCGTACAGTGGCGACTGATGTACACTAAATATGTTGAGCTAAATTTCTTTCTTTTGACATGATGTGTTAGTTTGAAGAGGGGGTGCGAGCTCAGATGTGTCGTCCTTGCCACTTGACTGAGGCTCAATTTTATGAGGTTCATTCTCGCCAATAGCCTTCTTGATTCTTTATAGTGAAATGTTAGTACAACTCTTTCTCACTCATTCAGAATTTCTCATTTTTTAAAATTAAATTTGCTTCCCAAAATGTATTCCTCTCTCGCGTTGTGCGTAAATTTGACAGTTACTCAGCCATAAATAATTAGTTCTAGATAGTAACTGTTTATTATGTTTAGTTAAGAAATTTTCTATTTACCTTTCCGTATAATTTTATGCTTCAATTTAACCTATCTGAAATATTTGGCAACGTAAACAATTTTCCTACTCAAAAATTACTCATGTATGAATGTTTCTAAATAATAATGATAATAAATGAAAAGTTTGATTTATAGTATCCGACTACGTTCGGAACTATGATTTTTCAAAAGTGTACAAATGGATAATATTTATGATATTTTGTGTCACTTAGATTAGAATACGTGTATAAAATTGCTTTAAAAATATTATTACTAAAAAAATTATTTAAATGCAATATTTTGGCAAGAAATTAACTTAGAATGGCAAATTTTCAAAATGTTCTCTCTTTTATGGAAACTGCTTCTATAAGAAAAATTATTTTACCTGTATATAGCTCAGACCAAAGTAAAGAATCTGAGCTAAAAATTTTTAAATATATAACTTAGAAGTGAATTTTTCCATATTTTAACACAACAGATGGCAGTAATTTTAAGGAAAAAACGCCGATAATTATTTTATTTGGTAGTAACTCTAAAAATAATGTGAATTTTTCAAAAGTTCTAGTTCAGACTTTCTGGAGAAGTCTTTATTTTATATTAGTAAATTACAGAATCTATTTCATAAAAGGAGAACGCTTTGAAAATTTGTCATTCTAAGTTCATTTTTTGCCAAAATATTGCATTTAAATAATTTTTTATAGTAATAATATTTTTAAAACAATTTTATACATGTAAATTCTAATTTAAGTGACACCAAACCTCATGAAAATTATCAATTTATGCGATTTTTTAAAATCACGGTTCCGAACATAGTGGCTACCTTAAAAGACATGAAAATTGACAGTTTTTATTTAGACTAATTGTAAAAAACAACAATTATGATTTTAAATTGTTGTTTTATTTCAAAAAATTATTAAAACGTGGGATTTCTCATGTTATTATTAAAATATATAGCTTTCATTACTCCAAACCTTTTTAAACCTTAAAAACGTATTTGCAACATATCTTGTTCTAAAATTTTAAGCCTGAAAATTACAATTATTATTCATTGTATTATAAGTGGAATTTCGTATTATTCCACTTATACTATAATTTTGTTTATGAAATATAATAATTTGAGGTAGCTTTATTTTTCAAAAATTATTATATATATATATATATATATATATATATATATATAAATTTAAGCGCTATTTTTAATTACAATATACGATTAATATATAATCATCCAAGTTTATTTACTTTGTAATATATTTCTATTTGATTTTAACTATTCTTAACTTTGTTCATTATCGTTTTTAAAACTTACTTTATTTAGTTTATTTTTAAAAAAGTCTTAGTGGTTTGTTTAATTGCAAAATAAATATCCAGGTGGCGCTACGATTTTTCATTCTCGAATACTCATTTCAATTATTTTACACCATTTCGTGTTGGGAGCTTATTGTGGAAGGATGAATTTTCGATTTCCAGTAATTTTTACACGAAATATTTTTTTTAAAAATTTTATTATTATTCCTCTCTTTGAGACATTCATTATTATTCTCTTTTCTTAGCTTCATTTTAATATATTATCAGGTTTCTCTTCCACTTGTTGTATTAGGCTTAACTTTTCAACTTGTTTTTTTCCCCTGTTATGTCGAAAGTTTCTGCTGTACGGGGAAGGTTGGATCCATAAAGCATTGCTAACCCTAAGTCGCTGGTCTAATTCAGTGACAGCCTTAGAAATCATAATAGGTCTCCAGTTTAGTCCAAAGACTTTTTTTGTATCTACATTTGTTGTGTCTGGTGAATTCCAATTTCTTCCTGCTTTAGTACTGTAGGTTCTAGGACTTCTTCACTTTTATTTTATATTACTATATATATATATATATATACATACTAATTATGTTACACACTACTAATAGACTTCTTATCATTTTTTTTGAACTTTTGAAAAATTAAACTAAAAATATATAACAATTCTTTATTGAAATAATACACAACTCCAAACTCAATGGCAAAATTTACTATGAATACCTCTAATTTAATGTGTACGAAAATTATAATATCACCATTGTTTTGGAGAAAAAACTTATGAATAACAAGATAAGTTTAATATTTAGTTTAAATGGAGTAAACGTTGCCTGTAACCAGTGAAAAATCAATTACATTCAGGAAATGTCATGAGAACTGCTAAGTTGATATCTATATTTGAAATTTTGCTATTGAGCATTTGAAATTTCCCTTGTATTCAGTATACTAAGTATTTTTTAATAACAAATGCTTGTGCTTAATTTTGAATTACAATTTTAAACGAATAAATTTTTATTAAGAAGTTAACTTGGGGACGGTTGCGCGGGGAACAAAGTCACTCTAGGTTTTTTGAAATCTTTAATTGTGGGAAAACTGTTTGTTTTTAACTCGCTTTTATAAGTTTCACTTGTACGAGGGTCACTTAAATTTTTGAGATACTCTTAGGTTTTTAGAGTTACACTTACAAAATTTTAGGAGTGTTCAAAGTAGTCTCCTCCAGCATCAATGCACTTTTGTATACGGATTTTTCACAGATTAAATGCCTGAAACCATTCATTTCTTAGAATTGATGAAAAAATGCATTTATAGCCACGTCAATGTCTTCTTCTGAATGAAAACGATGTCCATGTAAGTTCTAGATTAATAAATAACCAAAAGTCACGCGCATAGCTAGATCCGGAGAATAAGGTGGGTGCTCTATCACTTTAATTTGCTTTTGCTTAAGAAACTCAGCTGTTAATCCGACTGCAGTATGGGAAGATGCATTGTCATGGTGAAGCATTAGTCCCCTAACATTAACTTACTGGAGAATTTCTTTGAAGAAATTTAGTGGTAATAGTTTGCTGTTAATGTCTTCAGTCCTTCCAATTTGATGACTTTGATCGATTCCGTACTTCTGAAGAAAATGGCATACATTATATTTTTCATTCCTCGTTGGCTCCACCATTGTTGGCATAGGATCATCTTCAAAGACCCATACTTTGCTTTCTTGACGTGTTGGAACATCATAAAACGGCATGTATGTTTCATTATCCATTACAATTTTAGAAATGACGCGGTGGCCACCATTATTTTTGGCAATTTAATAGATATTTTCACTGATTGTGACACGTTCCTCTTTTTGGTGCTCAATTAGGTTATGGGGAACCCAAAGACAAATACTTTTTTCATATGTAATTCTTCATGAATAATTTTGTATATGGCTGCGGATCTAAAGTTAAGTTCATTTGGTAGGTACAGCGATTATCATTCATTGACATTTTTCATATGGCAGACATATTATCCGGGATTACTGTCGGCCGTGACCTTTCTCTGTGTTCTTCATCCTGAAGAGAATTGTGACCACTGCGAAATTCTTTAAACCATCTGAATACAGAAGCACGACATGGAGTTTCATCACCAAATGCTAACTGCAGCCGTTGTACGCATTCCTATTGATTTAATTCAGGTTTAAAATCATAGAAAATCATAGCACGATAATATTCTTGGGTCAACTCCATTTTCTCTTCTGTCTAAAATTTATTCTACGCTAAACAACTTGAAGTATATCTGTAAAAGTCGTCTCAGGAGTTAAAATACTTTGTATTTTCCTACTAAACCAGAGTTTTCAACTAAAATGGGCCCTCTTGAGGGGCGTAATAACCCACAAGTAGGGCCAGCATATTGAAAAGTTGAAAACTAAAGATTATTCAAAACATTATTAATTTACTGAAAGTAAGCAAACAAAATACTTTCTGACATAATAAAACATAAAATACACATTTATACTTATATAATACACTTATAAATGAATTAGTACTGCATACTATATTTTACAATTAATTTAGGTATCTGTACTGCATATAATGTATTTTATTATTAATTTAACAATACTAAGAACAAGTTTGATAATTACCAGTGACCCCATGGGCTTGTATTAACACTTATCTTGATGATTTGTACGGTTTATATAATTAGTTCTTTAACTGCCGAATAAAAGTTACGTGGTTCGGTCCTCAATGCCGAGGTTTTCTATGTAGTCGCACGTATTTTGATGTTTGGGGAGAGAAAGAATTATAAGTAAATCCTCATAGGAACTGTCAAGGTCCTTTTGTTGCTTCCAAGCCTTAGGTATAATCTATGGATAATGCAGTGCACAGAAAAGATCGTACTTCGAAGATATATGCGTCCAGGAGTTAATGGATTTGTGGGCAGACTTTTATAATTGTCTCTAGCACATAAGAGTTTAAAGTCTATGTAGCTTTAGTGTAAAGTATAATATTATTGAATTCAATACAATATTGTATGGGGAGAGATGAGAAATGATGATTGAATATTGGTCGCGAGTATTAAAAAGTTTGAAGCACTGTACTAAACCGTTGATTTTATTTAAAACTTAGTGTGTACATATGTCAAAAATTTCAGAGTTACCCTTGTATGGAACGGAATGTTTGAATTCGATTTTTACCTACTTTAAAAGGCCAGATTAATTCGAAATTTTCTACACTTGTCAATACAATTGTTTCATTATTTTGTTTCATTGTTCTGATCAGGAACCTCAGAAATAAGGATTTTCGAAATTTGACGACTAATTCATTACATCGTTTCCAGATTTTGCAACTAATTGCATATTCCATTTCCAGATTTGGTGACTAAAATATTAAGTTACAATCCTATAAAAGCGAAAACGTTTGCATCAGCAATTTATAACCCTAATATAAGCGATATTGTCTTTTTTTTAATTTTCATTTCAGAAAAACTAAAGTCCCGTGCATGTGATAAAAAAATTATGATCTAACCCAGCGTTTTTCAAACTGTGGGAGGTGCGAGCATATCAAAAAGTCAAAAATAAAAGTTTTAAAATAATTATTAATTTACCGAAAGGAAGTAAAACAAGATATATTCTGACATGATAAGAAATAAAATACATATTCATGCTGATATAAGATACTTATAAATGTAACAGTGCGGCAAAAAGTATTTAAATATTCATGTATCAATATTAAATTAAAATCAAGTTTAGTAATTACTAGTGACTTCCATGGGCATGCCATATACAAAATGTAATACATATATTGATAATATGTGCAGTTTATAATATTAAAGTGTTCTTTTGTGCCTAATACTGATTCAAGTTTCAGACAGAATATTGGGCTCTTTTTAGTGAAAAATATAATTAACTTTACACCTTCTTTCGCATGAAATAATTCAAATTTAGCTCTTCCAAATTTTCTTCATTTGGCTGATCCTACATTTTGCAAACCAGGCCGTATCGACTATCCGAGTGCCAATGGGTATTCCAAATTCTAAGAAATGACGCATTTGAGAATAATTCATCAATGAATAAATGATAATTTAAGAAACTAAAAATGCATGCTTTTATTGTAGATCGAAATAAAAAATCGATAATGAATTATAGTTTAAAAACTAAAAAAACACGCTTTTATGTTAAATCGAACTAAAAGGTAAAAACATAATAATTAATATAAGGATAAAATGATTAACGAGAGAATTAATGTCATTGTGGCAAACATTGTGGGTGTTTTGTACTGCATTTTTGCACTAATTTAACATTTCGGAAAGAGCTACTAAGAAATTATAACAATTGATACAGAGCATTCCACGCTTTTACCCCAATGACATTAATTTTCTCGATAATCATTTTATTCTTATATTAAGAATTTTTTTTTTTTACTTTTTAGTTCGATTAATCATAAAAGCGTGTTTTTTAGTTTTTTACCATTGACCTTGTCAGGATCCTCCTACATGACAATCTTCATGGGAAGTAGTATGTATTTGTCCCATGTCTCCCTCTTTATTGGGAGTGGCAATCGTATTTTACAACCTTAAGGTTCATGGGGTGACTAAGTTTATCGAGTGACGAGATTTGTTCCACAATAATTCCTATGAACAGGCCACATTTTTCAAATGAGAAAGATTTAGGGTTTTGATTGCTATGTTGCATGACTTCTTATGGCTTATAATCTTAATTGGTGTGGTATGGTAGTTAGGAAGAAGGGGTGCCAGCTCAGGTATCGTCCTCGTCACTTGGCCATGGTTCAAAATTACAAAGTCTGTGGCCAAAAGCCCTCGTGTATTTATAATATATTAACTGAATATAAAAAAAGAAATGCATCTCTTGCTAACTCTATCGGGTAAAGTTGAAACTTTGGAACAAGAAAGGGATCATGCAGGGATTCATGCTGATGAAATAATTGATAGTAATCAGGATAGCGAGAGTAAACTTCAGGAAAGTGATGAGCATGAAGAGTTTTAGTCGAAAAGGATGATTTTGTAAATGCCACCAAAAAAACTCGATCAAAAAAAGATACGGAGCCAGCAGTGTACTAAAGACACACAGCATCCTGTCAAAAAGTCACAATCAAGGAATAGTTCAGCATGCTATTTGTGTTGATCACCTTTTGAAAATAAAACTATAGTAACTTAGACGAAGTATGAGAATTTTTCCTACCAATGTAAAGTTGGCAAAAAGTGTCTATGATTTGTTTCCTTTATTAAAGTCGCACACATTTGAAACATTTCAGTTCAGTTTCATTGGATTTCTTTTGTCAAATTTTCAAATAAAAGTTGAAAAGTTCTTAAAAACATGTAAGTATACTTTCTCTTAATTAAAATATTCACTGTTATTACGATTTTTATTGCGTACAATGAAAGTAATTATAAAAAAGGATTTGGGTAACTGGGTCACTTCCACACGAACACTAACGTTAGTATCAAGTATGCACATTCTCCCGAGTTAAGCGAACATTGAGAAATTTAAAACACTGTCACTAAAATTGTGCATTTCTAACCCGTAAAGAAATTTATAGTCATAACTAGTTCCAATGATTGGTTTTTTTTAATGAACAGTTCAATTCATCTTATTTGTGACTTGCACTTTAGAAATAGAGAATTTACAGCCAGTATAATTTCGGATAATCACTTCATTTTATTGATGACTTATTTTCTTACACCTTCGAAAACAATTTTTCTTATGAATACGATTCATTACAAAGATCTGGGTAACAGGGGTTTTTAAGGATAATTTGGTTTTACTCATTAGTCCATCAGTTTAATAATTTATTCATAATTCTTTTAAATACTTAAACAAGTAATTTTTCCTGAAAGACTTTCAAAGTATTGAAATGCTACAATGTAAAAACATTGTTTATGAAAAGAAATCTCTTAATAATTCGGGCAGAAATATATTCCAGTGAGCTCTAATTTATATTCAGAAATGTATTCAGTAGAAAAAAGGTATATTAATATTAATTGATTTTGTTATGCTCTCTTTGTATTTATACCTGTATTCAGCTGCTCTCGAAGACGCAAGTGCTAATGAGGGGGGATAGTATTAAAGTGAAAAAAATAACAATAAGTAAATTGAAGAATATTACTTTATACTATGAAATTAGATTTGATATATTAAATATATTCTCTTACTTGATTCGGATTGAATTGTCCTTTTCTTTCTTTCGCAAATGATCCATTCGAAGGTATGACCCATATACAATTGCGTATATTAAAGCGATACTCCCAAGTACTCTAAAGGCTACTCTTCCACCATATTCACTCATGAGGTATCCACCAACTGTAGTTGATATCAATTTACCTATAAACGATTCCGTCTTTAAAGAATTTGCATGTTTTTGATTGAAATTATATGCTGTAAATGCGATTATTCAATGAAAACGATATATCACAGCAGTTTCTAAATTTATTAATATTATCCGAAATTCTGTTAAGAAACTTAAATGATTTGTTATTAGTTACATATATACTCTACTGCTCATTAAAATTGCTACACCAAGAAGGCAACATGCTACGGATATAAAATTTAAAGGACAGGAAGCAGGCGCTATGATGTGCAAATGATTAGCTTTTCAGCATATTCAGACAAATCAGGTGTCGGTAGCGACATGTACAATGTGTTTAAATGAGGAAATTGTTCAGCCGTTTTCTCATTCACAAATTTCATTTGATTGTTGTAAGCCTAGTGAAAAGTTGTTGTGATGCCTCGTGTTGGAAGCAGAAATGTGTACCAGCACACTTCTGACTTTATAAAGGTCGAATTGTAGATTACCGGGAATGTGCGGTTTATCGTATCGCAGTATTGCTGGTAGCGTCACTCCAATGATTGTAACAGAATTTGGAATCGATGGGTTCAGGACGGTAATACGGAACTCCGTGCTGGGTCTCAACAACCCTCTATCACTAGAAGAGGAGAAGACAGGCATGTTACCCACATGGCCTTAATGCATTGTGCAGCCACTTCACGAGCTGTGAGTCAAGAATTGGGGTTGTTTACAAGACAATAAATATCTACAAGAAGAGTTCGGCGACGTCTGCAGCAGCATGGACTCTCAGCTTGGAGACCATGGTTGTCACTATCCTCTATGTCCTATCATCATAGAGAAGAGCTTCTTCAATGGTGTGATCAACTACGAACCCAGATTTTTTTTTTCAGATGAATCCATGTTCTGTTTACAGCATCAAGATTTTACCACCCGTGTTTGACGGTATCGTGGTGAACGCACATTGGCAGCGAACATTTGTTATCGTCATATTGGCCCTTTACTTGGCGAGATGGTATCGGGTGCTATTGGATGCACGCCTCGATCACCTCGCATTGACGGCACTTTGAGCAGTGCTCGTTACATTTATGGTGTATTACGACACATGGCCGTATCCTTTATTGGACTTCGGCGAAACCCTACGATTCAGCAGAATAATGCATGGCTGCATATTGCCGGTATTGTACAGGCCTTCCTTGACACAGAAAATATTTGGCTGTTGCCCTGACCTGCACGTTCACTGGATCCCTCACCAATAAAAAATGTCTGGTCCATGGTTGCCAAGTAACTGGCTCGTCACCAAATGCCAGTCACTACGGTTGTTGAGTGGTGGCATCTGTACCTGTACATGCCATCCAATCTCTGTTCGACTCAATACCAAGATATATAAGTGTTGTTATTACTGCCAGAGCTGGTTGTTCTGAACACTGATTTCCGAGGATCTATGAAGCTAAATTTCTTGAAAATTTAATTACTTGCTATTTCTAGTATAATATATTTGTCCAATGAATATCATTTTATTACCTCCATTTCTTCCTGGTGAAGCAATTTTAATTGCCATTAGTAATATATATATATATATATATATATATATATAATAGATTAGTAGTGTTTGGCTGGTGTATGTGGTAATCTATTTTTGATGAAAACGACGTTTTATTATGAGCACACATCAGCAGATTAAAGCACAATTACGTGTTACATTTTAAAACATTGAATAGACAGCGGCATTTTGGAGGACAACACAAAGACAAATAAGCTGCAAGTATTTACAATCTTACGTGATGGCGGCAAGCAGAGAAAGAGTGCGATTACATCAAATTTTATGTTTATATACCAACAGTGCACAAGCGCGTGACTATTACGCAATAGTAGTTCTGATTGGCTCGAATGCGCGGGATGGGATTTCGGTTTAGCCGATTACGATTAAGCTTACGATGTTTATTTTTAAACCTAAGAATTTTAAAGATTATTTATAGATCATTAAAAAGAGTTAATTAAAAGTATGTTAGAGGGAATTATTACATATAAATATAATATATTTATATTTTATATTATTTTTAATTTACGTGTGTTATTTTTTATTCCGTGTCCTTATTTATTTTTATATGTTTACAGTTAGAAATTCTATCTAGGAGATAGTTATTAAAATTTAAAAAATATATAAAATATATTTCAAAAATATAACGTATAAAAATACTGTTTTAATTTTTTTATGTTATAAATTTAATTCAGAGTATTTTTTCAATGTCCTTATAAATAGCAAAAGCGTGTTTTTTTAAAGTATTAACGATATTAATTCTTAATTTAGATTCTGTATGATGTACATCTTTCTCACAAACATGCACACTTTTTGATAGAACTTTTTTAAGGAGAACAAAATTTTGTATTCAAGCCAAATGTGGATGATGTATGTTCATAAATAAATAATACTCACTTAAGTTATATTGAAGGCTTCCCGCTAGGGCTCTCACTGTTGCTTGCAGACCTTCTGGTGCAATGCATATAACATACTGCATCACAGCTACCCAATACAAATGATAAGATAATATGAGAGTAGACTCAATAATGACAGCAGGCCATGGCACTTCCAGAAACGAAAATGAAAAACAATCAACTGCAGTCCCTAATAGTGCAGGAATGAAAATAGCACGATATCCTATCTTGTTTATCCACCATTCTGATGAGTAAAGAAAAGGCAATCCATATACATCAGACATTCCTCTAGAAACACCGAGAAGAAGATCAGTAGCTCCAATACCCTGCAAATACCAACTGCCATAAATGGCACGAAAACCATAGCAAGATCCCATAACAATAAGTAGAAGTACGAAGAGCCAGACTTCAAGTTTCTTCCCTAACACTAAGGCCTTTCTCCACATTTTAGCAGATGGTTTGTACAGCGTTGTTTTAACTTGCCACAATGATAGTGCCGAGAAGAGAACAAAGGCGATTGTTGTAATAAAAGCCACCGTGTACCTTTTCTCATTCCCAGTTATATCAATCATGTGCAAAAGAAAACCGGCGATTGGTGGTCCACTTACGCCCCCTAGAATGGACCAGACTCTTTGTCGTCCAAAATCATTATTATGTTCGCGTGTTAAGTCGACTACAATTATGTCAAAAAGTCTATATGAAATTGTGAATGACATATTGATTAAGGCTACCAGTATGCCATATATAACTATCCATAATCTTCTATTTTCGTTACATTCAGAGGATGAATTGAATGTGCAGTCCATTTGAATTGGTTTGCAAAGTTCAGTATCACACAAAGTGATGGACTTGGTGGAACCATTTTTGTAAGACGCTTTGTAATGACATAGATCTGTATTATTTTTTACTTCACGTTTTTCTATACTGAATATTTCAATTGAATTATTGTACTGTAAACAATCTAGGTATTGGTCACTATGACTTAAATTTGCTAAAGTTAATATCGTACATTTAACTGTAGCAGAATCAGTTTGGAAAACATTGCAAGGCGCTATTGTCGATAAATGAGTTCTTGTGTCATAAACACATTGGAAATTCATTTGTTTTGTATTGCACTCTTTCACATTTGGAGTAAAGATGAAAGCTAAGCAAATGAGTGAGAATATGGTAAAGTAGCCGAATAAGATTACTTTGGGCCGTCCAGTCTTGTCAGTTAATATTCCAGTAAGAATTGCACCTGAGAATTGAAAAACGACACTGATTGCTGAGAATAATGACAAGTGAACTAAGGAAAATCCCTTGAGTTTCAGGAAAACGGGTAGAAAAACTTCTTCAATACTGGCAGCTGTAAAATAAAACAAAAATTCAAAATATATTGATTATAAAATGTGAATCATTATCAGAAATAATGAAAATATATTGTCAACTTTAAACAAATGTTCAAAATTAAGGTATATTTTTCATAGTTAGAAGAATTCACAAGAGTTAAATACATAAAAATAAAAATTATTTTGTAATGCTCTTTAACATAAAATTAATGTATTTAAAATAAGATAATTTAAACAGGTATACTCTGAATGATTTAATTTGGGCAGAGTATATAAAACAGATTTTGAATTCAGAAAATTTTTATGAAATATAAAAATAGAAATTTACAGAATTATCAGGCATAGCAAGATAAAATTTTAATGCAAGAGGAGACTGAAATTATTGGTTTGTTATAAAGTGGAAATTCTAAACAGACAGAGCAGAAATTACTACAAAATTATTGCTAACTTTCAACTGAAGAATTACGTCCTGATAAGTTAAAAAGCTACTATAATTCCATACATATAGAAAATTTATTCTAAGCACTGGTAAGGTTTGATGATTAGAATGAGCAATTAGTTAAGTGTTACTTACAAAAAAAAAAAGACACCAAAACTTACAGTCTTGTTCACAAGTGAATTCAAGACTATTTTAACTGTTGCTATAATATCTAAAGAAAAAGGATTTAACCATTCTTTTGCAATAAATAGTTTTCAAATACTAGAATAAATAATAAAAGAACTGTAGAAGCTTTGAGATTAAATATGAGCACTGATGATTTATCATGTATTTTAATGTATATATACCAGTATATTTATTTTCTTCCAATATATAGTTGCATCAAAATTAGAAGCAACATGTTTAACGAAAACTTAATGAAATTTAAATAACTTAAAACACATTAATATCAACTTGTTAGAGTTATTTTCTAAATAGGTAAAGGAATACCTGCAAACCAGCAAAAAGAGAGCTGCTTTCACGGGCAAAAATGTTTTGTTGATACTCAATCTGCAACCTTTCACGACATTGATGTCAAGGGTTCTGCTCTGAAACGAAAATTTAATTTGAGTCTTTCTTGCTAAATCAATTTAAGACATACTTAAAATGAACTTCAACCTTCAAAATGCTACTAAAATGTGGAGAACTACTAATATTCACAAAATTTGATTAAAACTGTGTCAAAGAGAGCTGTGTGTGTGAACCTAGCTTTCGCTTAGCATACCTTTTGTAGAATTGGTATTTCTTAAAGGAAATATTGTTGCATGTTTATTGACAAAACTGCAGCAGACGTACTCGTTTTCGCAAGAGTTAATTTTTAAAATAAAGAAAACATTATTCTTTGCATAACAACTGAATTGTAAGGAGAGTAAATCCCAGTACAAAACAATGTATAGAAATTTGTAAATTAATTTTTAAGGAGTGCACTTAAAATTTATTTAAAACACCTTTAGCCTCTTGCAACCCCCACTGGGATCAATTTTCGCAAATACCCTTTTGTAGCTGATCTCTGCTCAATAAAATGAGCATTCGTACAAAATGTAGGTCTAATAGCTCAAAAACAGGAATATTTATCCGTAACGCAACATTAAGCCCTCGCAACGCTGCTCATGGGTTATTCGAGAGTGAAAATGGGAACTCTTTTTTCGGAATATCGAGGACTACAACACCATATAACTCCTTTGTTTGTACCGGGACTCGTTTCTTAGTTTCAGTGGCAGACACATTGCACACCTTTTTTTATATTATAAATTTATATTTGCATTTATAAATTTTAACAAGTTGCATTTTTAATACATTTTTGAAAACTTTCATAATCATAAATGTAGTTTTTGTGCAAATTTTGTTACCTCTCTGACATCTAAGATTAAATATGTAATATATTAAATTAATTTTCATTACATTTATTTATATTTTGCAATGAATATTCTTATTTTAAAATTCGAATGATTATAAAAGAGAAGCGTATTCTTTTAGTATTTAAAAAAGTAGTTTTGGAACACTTTTAAATGTTTTAATAATCACAGTATGCCAGTGACACACACAGGGGGAGGGGAGTTTACTAGTCCGGACCCCTCAAATCCCTTAAAGTTTTTTTCGATTGATGATAATCCCACAGAAATATTAATTAAGCTGTGTTTTATGAATCTTGAAATGGCGCTGATAGAGTTTGCAGTAACTGGACTAAATTCCTCCTGTGAAGAAATCGTTTTAGGTGGAGCTGCTTAGTTCCACATAATGTGCGATTCCTTTTACTATATCTTTCAATTTTATTCTTCTAAAAAGGCCAGAAGGGAAATTGAAAAGTCAAATGTCTATAAAAGAAACACAATGTTTGTTTACCTAATGCTGTGCTTAGAAAAGGATGTGTGGCGGTATGATATCTATATGAACTAGTACCAACATCACGCGTTGACGATCGTTTTGGCGTGATTGGTTACGTACTTGCGTTCGGAACGGAAGGTACCCAGAACGAACCTTCCCTCCTTCAGATGTAGAAGATTCACTAATGCTTTGCGAATTTATTAACTTTTCACCTTCAATAACAAAGTTCTCCAAATACACCAAAGTATTCTTAGGTGCCAATACAGAGTGTCTCATAAGTAGTGTCAAAAGAAAAGCACATGTGTAAGTGATCTATAGCTTACGAGAGAGAGAGAAAAATATGAAAAACAAAGCATGCCAGTTCAAGGAAAAAACATTCTATACGACTTATCATCAGCAGTATTTGCAAATATTTACTATTACAAATGTTTAAATGGTTCTCCTTACATATTGAGGCATTCTTGAGTGCGCCGTGGAATGGATGAGTGCACACATCGCGGCATTGCGCGGTATCCGCCGAAGTACAAGCAGTATGCAGATGAACAGCTAAGTCTGTTTGTGTTGTCACCTACCTCTCAATACATAAATTCTTTGAGATCGGGCCATTGAAAGAAATCCACCAGTGTGATATCTGGCCTTCGTGGGGGTAGAACCGCCCCCCCGTCCAATTAAAAGACCGGGGTATGCCATATCCAGGCAATCACACAGAGGAGCACAGGAATGCGATAAAATCTCATCAGGAACCATTATGTATAATCATTCCTACATCATTATTTACCGTATTTTTCTCGTAAACTATGGACTGGACCATAGTTTTTCGGGCATCTTTTATGTACTACTAAGGAGATATCTGGCTATAGAAATTCATTGCTATTTTTGGGACACCCTGCATATAAATATGTATTGACACTATGATGCAATAGAGAAAAAGAAATTAAAAAAAAAATTATATAAAAAAAAGGCAAAGTTGTGTGTTGCAGTTGATGGGGGTGGATAGGGCTTGGCAGAATATTCATTTTTCATGAATGTAATGGTGCCGTCACAATTAAAAGTGGACAGCAGAAAAGTAATTGACGTATTATACTAACTTACATTAAATTTGTCGTGTATTTGCGTTAAATTTAGCACAAGTGGATAATACAAAACACGTAATATCTATTACGCTCGGGATGGCTGGAATTCAATTGAAGCTACATAGCCTCGGATTCACTGCTCGAAATTGAACAAACGGGTTACCAGATACAATATAAAATATATACATTGAAAAGCTTCGAATCTGTCACCACAGACGTTAAGACATTTAATCTGGGCATTGATCTGGATGTATTGTATTTGTAAGGATGAACAAAATCATATATAAGTATGCCAGAATAACGTTGATGGTGGAAGTACGGATATTTTGAAAAGGAAATATTCTAGAATTTTATATTATGCTTAATACTGTCCACGTAGTTTTAAAAACATTCAAAAGGAAAAAAAACATGTTTATCATTACTAAATTTTATTTATTAAAATAGAAAAGACGGTTAAAATGAATAAAATTACGAAATAATACTTATGTTACAAAAAATAAGTTTATTTTTTTCTTGTTCCTCATATCCCAAACTTCATATTCAGAGAAAAGTCGTAATGGTAATAAGTAAAATAATTATAAAAATTCAACAAATGTTAGAGAAGTATCTCCATTTTTTCAAATTTTAAATATAATGTGTAAATAATAGACATTTTTTGGGGGGATGGATTAGTTTGGCCTTTTACCTAACAATGCAAAAGACAACTTTTCAGGACATAACCATAAAGAAGAATAAAGTCAGTCCAACCTTGTGGATATAATACCATGTGCTGTTTTATCATTTCTTGAACTTCAGCCATCACTTTGAAGAAACGTATATTCATGCTTTTGTTCCATCTCTACAACCGTAATAATGCAGATCGTCTATGTTTCGCATAATACAAACCAAAACTGATTTCAATCAAAACAATACTTCACCTACGCATCATTTGGGTTGAGACAATCTCATAACACTAATGCTCTTTTTCTTGATGTTCACATTGGTTTTCCGCTTGCACAGTACTAGAATCTAATAGATGCTCTTATAATATTTCTTTCGTTTTTTTGCAAACTGTTAGAACTGAAAAATAATTACATCATTTCGTATGGAAATATATTGACAAGTTTTGAACAAAACATTTCTATCGTCAAATACTAGGTCTATGTTAGAGAATCAGTTCCATAAGCTATAAAAACTCAAAAACTTTAAGTAGAATTATAGATTAAGACCCCGGAATGCTGTTGCAAAGAAATATTTTTTATTATTATTTGTCATTTATTGATACATAGATATTATTTAATATATAGATATTAATAATGTATAAAGAAACAATAAATTTAATTACTTTTTCATTTTTTACTTCCCCTTCAAAATTCTCAGGATACTGGAACCCTTTGCCATTTGGTTCTTTAGCCATATTTTCGGAATTATGTAAAAACTTTCTAGTAAGAAATTGAAAATAGAGAAGTTATTAAGAACTTAGAGACAAAAAGAGGATTAATTCAATTCATTTTACGTTAAAAGAATTCTATAGTTCACTTTCAAAATGTAAAAAAACTTTTTAAATAGATTTATGATTTATTTTTAATCCCAATGTAACTTAAAAAGAAAGGACGTATTTAACTCCTTTATTGCGTTGGAGTATTTTAATTTATGAAAAAAGAATATAATGTTTTGTATAATGTACCTTAAGTACATAATATATTCATGTGTTTAAGGTATACGTTACAGACCATTTTTTAAATATTTTATTCATTTAACATAAAATTCATATATTCGTTTCAATACTTGTATGTATAAAACATAACTTAAATCAAATTTTTTTAAATATTGCTTATGAGGAATTTAAAGAAGCTCAAACAGAAGCATAATATTGATAGTACATAAAACAAAGACAATATGTATTCCTCTAATATTTATAAACATTCCAAAATGTGAAATTAGAAGCGTCTACTCTTCTTCAAGCAAACGATTGAGCAAATGCCTTATTGTTGAAACGGAATAAAAACAGTAAATTTATAAAAAAACAATGTTATATTTTATTTCAAAATTTTAAATAATCCTTTCACAAGAATATCTTGAAATTGTTAAAATCAGTTATTTAATGTACATTGAATTGAACGCTGTGTAATTAATTTCGCTTCTATTGATGAAAAGTTTATGTATTTTAAATTCTTTAATACAAATACATTTTGAATTCTATCATAAATTAAATTATTATGTTTCAAACATGTTAAAAATTAACACTGACATACCTGAAAATACGCATAATGTGAATACTTATTGCTTTATAAATCCGACACAAATTTAATGGTTCTACTGAATTATTTCGAAGGCAATCTTTCATTGTATGTTTTTCAATGGCTGTGCGCTGAAAACTCAATAAATAGAAAGCTATGTTTTTCTAGATATTACAATAAAAAAAAAACATTTTATGTAAAACATCATCCTCATTTATTAAAGAGAAAATTAGTTACAGAAACTCATATTACTATTTTTTAATCTTCTACAAACAGTTTTATTTTACAGTTATACATTTTTAGAAAATGTTTTGTTTCGGATACTAGTTCTAAAAAACAATTTATTTGTAAAAAGAGATCATCATCTTGTATAGAAAATTTCTAAAATAAACTCATATGTTGCTATTGTTTAATATTCTATATATACAATTTTACTTTATCCAGATCAAGACTTTAAATTCATTTTGTTAAGTGAAGAATAATTGCATGTGAATATTTGTTTCTAAAACAATAAAAAAAACCAAACTTGTTTTATTTACTCTAAAGACATTTATATTAATCCACATATAAATATTTACGTATGAAACATTCACATAACATATTGAATTAATCCTTTTAGTTCTTTAAATAAAACCATAATTATATCCGTATTAAATACATAATTTAATTTTTTCAAGGAATTATCTGTATGAGTAAAGTAGACAAAGTTTACACTGAAATTAAAAATGAGATAAATTAAAAATTTGTATATTTGTGTAATATAAATCTATAGGAAATCATTCAAAATGTCAACCACACAACATTAGAACTTTACAATGCTAAGTATTATTAAGTAATTTTATGAAACAATTAACCCAGAAATTTTATGAATATATGTGGAACAAGCAGTTTTTTCCTTCAAAACCTTCGTTCTATTCGCGCAAAATTTTTTTTAAAGCAAATGTTTTAAAATGTTTAAGAAATTTACTTTACTATAGGGTTAGGATATACAATGGTAAATTCTCAATAATGAATTAATTTTAAAATTAAACAAGAACTATCTAAAACCCCATTGACGCGTTACATTAACAAAATACGAATAACTTACGTTAAACAATATTACTTATCAATTTCCTTATACTGGAGGTTCGAATCAGCTTTATAATTTCAATACATCGCTAGCTAATTTTGTAAATGCATTTTTACGTTTTAAATACACAGATAAAAATTGTGATACTCATCATAAATTGACATACCATATTCAGCGAAATTTAAAGAATATGGCTGTCCGGAAAACACATATTAGTTTGATCCTTCCCAGTACTAATTAATACTCACTTGAGGCCATTAATTTTTTTATTTATTAGACAATTGCGTTTAAAACAGCACTACATAATTCTTTTACAGAGACATCTAGACATGTAAATGCTACAAATAATTATGGCGCTATTTCTGTTATACAAACATAAATATATCTTATATATCAAAAGAGAAGGTCTACCTCCATGACATTAGCGTTTAATTTTTATTTTTATTTTATTTGTGTCATGTTTTAAGAATAAACCTGATTTTTCTAAATTAATTGTTGCAGTGCCTGAATTTGTGACTTAAACGTTCCAAGCCCGTCTTTTGCAAAGATTTTAGTTATTAGATAAATAAATTTAAAAGTTTCTAAAATTTTCTCTTAGAATACATTGCCAATAAAACAAGTCAATTCTCATATTCTAACAATATATATTAAATCATCAAAAAAGATGCAAAAAAAAAAACCCCATACAAAATGATATTAATATCTGCGTGATAGAATTTCTAGGAAATCTCTCTAAAATTAGCAAAATAACTTTTATTTAAACTTAAATTTTGGACTCTCAAAACGGTCTAATTGTCTGTTATATTTTAACCCCTTGAAGGTCAATTTTTTTTACCCAAAATGTTTCAAAAAGGGGCCCATTTTTTATTACATATAACTAAGAATAACACTTAACAGAATTTACGAAAATGGAAGAATTTTCATTTAATTTTTAATTTTAGAGTTTTCCCACTACTTTTTATTTTATAATTATGGAACATAAAATTCATAAATAATTGTTTTATATAAGCACACTCTACATGCTATGAAGAATGTGTTTCATGTATATTAAAATAATTTCTTTCATACTTACAAGAAAATTCACATCCGTACCATTTTTTCAAACGGTTATGGATTTTGTGTGTGCATTTATATCTGTACATAGAATTTGAAGCATGGTGTAATACTAGCTCTTACATTGCAATGGGAGCCGAGATAATATCTGCTTTTTTGGATTATCTTTCCACTTTCTTTACCATGGGCAAACTGCATCTTTTAAAAATATACTAACTCTAATAATCTCACTAGAAGAATAAAAAATGTGTGGAAATCAAAGATAAAAAGAAAAAAATATATCAGTTCCCGAACAGTGTACGGGCAAACCGGTTGTGATCAGCTTTCGGTAGCCCATACGGTGTACGAGCAAACCAGTTAAAGTCTTTAAGGAAGATTGATGATTATTCGCATAACAAGCAGCCACAAATTTAAATACAAAATTTTAAAACCAGTCCTTACACTATAAGCAAATGTAACTAAAATATAATAGCAATTTTTAAATGTAACATTCATATTTCTACTGACTTCTACTACTTCTCTACTGACAGAACATTTTTCTGGTATGGGAGAACTAAAGAGGAAGAGGAAGCGATTAAAACTCTCTCTCTCTCGCAGCATGTGTGGATTCTTTTTTAGATTCAAAGTTTAGATAAATAAATAAAAAGATATTAGAAATAATTTGGATTGCATCGAAAAACATGCATGACCCAATATATATATATATATATATATATATATATATAATGCATTTATAGATAAAACAGATGCACTGTTACCAATGATGCTTGAGCGAGATGGTTGGTCGGAGTTTTGGGCGAAAGAATTAACTATGGTCATGCTGCTCCAAACATTTGTTTATGATATTAAAATAAGTTTTTTTTCTAAAACTAAATTAAAGTAGATGATGAGAAGTAAAATCTTAGATTTGGTATAAATTCCAGTCCTTAGTAAAAAACCAAACAAGATCCGGTGGGTGTATACCCCATCAGGTCAAGCATTTTTAGTGTAGAAGAATGGAATAAAATGATATTATGACGATGAAAAACCAGATGTTCAAACGAAATACTGCATATGGCGTATGGTACATGGTAAGTGTAGCTCTCAGAAGTACTCTCATCAAAAAGGTGGTGGTAAGAGGAATGGCAATGTCCAATACATAGCTTACAATGACGAACATCATTCTTTCTGCTACTTGCAAAGGGCCAAAGAGGTTAAAGGTTGGTTGATAGTTGTATAGTTTATTGTCTCTTTGAAGGTTCTATTGTGACTTTCCAAAGGTTCTATCTCAAGTTTTAGCCTGCTTGTTTCAGTTTGGTAAGGGAACAAGTGGACGAAGCCACTGGGTGGAACACTTAGCTGCAATATATATTTGCTCATTTCCTTGAATGCCCATGTGATTAGAAATCCGACAGAAAAGTATTCTTCTGTCCGATTCTAATAAAATGTAATATAATACTAAGCCATAATACAAAGACGATTGCATAGACTGTTTGAATGAAAATACTTCAAATCCTTTGTAGTTTAAATGAACAATGACGCGACTGAATTTTTTTGCAATAGATTGTGAAATCCCTCAGAAAAAGTAGTAAATTTTGCTGTAAAAGAAGAGGGAAAGAATGTAGCACATAACTATTAGTACACGTATTGCATACAAATGACGAACCCACATGTTCTTTTGATTGAGATTTATCAGTAAGAACTGCTAACAAGTTAGAGTAACAGGCACGGGCGAAACGTATAACTATAGTTATAAGTGGTTGTAAATGCGGCACTTTAAAAAGTCGGAAAATAATTTCAGTGGGTGCAATCCAAGTAGACTACGGAAAAAATGGGACATGAATATCCAGAGATAAAAGAGAGATTGGGTTCAACTAAAAGTGTATGAACGCGCAACTAAGGAGATAAATGCAATTTCAACGAATTTGATATAAGCGGTCAAGAGTGTTTTAAATCAAGAGATCCATGTAAGGGTGTAAATGATGGGATAATACACAAAAGTATTATTTGAGGACAACTAATACGAATTGTTGCAAAAGATGGCTCATAGCAATAAGAAAACTAGTCAAAGGTTACGTACAAAAAGCTTCACAACAAATGCGGAGTGCTTAATGATGCACAACGTATAGATTCCAAGAAATGAAGTACGATGAGTGTAGCTTCTTCTCACAAGGTTGTCGGAGCAGTGGTATTTGCGGGGAAAAAAGGAATTCGCAATCAAATAACTTTCCTGAACTGTGTTCGTCTAACTTCCAAGAAAAATCTCGGTGTCAAATTGTAGGTTTTTCCCTGGCAGAAATAATCATAATAAGTTTGTGCGTTTGTGCGTGTGTGAGAGCTATTTAAAAGTACTTTAGTAGAGGTTAAAAGTATGCATTAAAAGTATTTCATTGAATCGCACGATTAATGGCAGTTTGGAACAATTCATGGCAAGCGCTCAATGAAGCACATATCTTTCCATCGAAGGAATCTGAAGATCATGAGCATAAAATAAACTGATGAGAGGTGGCATTTGTATTTAATTTGAAAGAATATGCTGTAACGGGTATATTTGAGAAATTTCTACTAATTTATTGGGTAAAATTATTCTCTTTAACTGTAAGTTGTGTTGAAAACTTTCCTCCGTTAAGAAAACATGATTTAGTTAAATGAGAACTTCTACTTCAAAGTTGGCATTTGTGTACGTGAGGATGGTCTATTTTTGATAATGGGCGATTAAAAGTTGATTAAATTGTGATCAAGCGTACGACTGGTTTGGCTGTATAGTTAAACAAGACTTACAGAAAATTGAAGCGTAGGAGTCAAAAGCTCTCCAGAATTCAGTTAAGTAATTTTAGTTACATGTTAGTAGCTTTAAGTCTATGCGATTGCTCTTCTGGGTATTATTGAGTGCATTTCCTACCTTTAGTTGTGTTGGTTTATAAAGTAAAATGATAAATAAAATTCTGTTAAAAGTGCTATGTCTGATTTTTGAACGATCACCCGAACACTAACGACCCCAAGTGGGTTATTACAATCTTAGGCCTTATCAATGCCAAAGAGTTTAGAGATCATGTGGACTATACGAAGGAATGTACTACGTATTTGAGATTCAAGCGCTATGATGTTATCTGAAATGTTCAAACCAAGAGGTGAGTAGTAACTCTCAGTTCCCAGCATGTATTTAAAGGAAGTGTCCAGCTTTTTCTCAAGAAATTTTCAGGTCAACTGATGTCTTGACGCATCTGTCACTTTCGAGAGCTAGAACCGGACCCTGTCTATTAACAACAATAAATGGTACACATTCTCCAGAGCAATATAGTTTGATGGGATGATAGAAAGTTTGAAATGTAAGAAATAGTAACATTAACTGTAAACATAACTATGAAATAGCTATTTTAAGGACTAAACTATATTCAGAACCATGATTATTTTTATAATTAGTATCACTTGAATTAGAATAAGCATGTAAAATTATTTTAAAAATACTAAATTATTTTTAATTAAATTTTTGGTTAAAACCGAAGAAAAAATAGCAAATAATCAAGATATTCTCCTCTTAAAGATCTACAATAATAATTTTATTCCCATACTTAGCCATAATAAGCATCTTGAAGATTTACATTGTTTTTTAGAGACACTTTCAATTAAAACAATATATAGTCGGTGTTTTCCATAATATTTTTTCTTCTCTAATATATTAAAAAAGGAATAATTCTACTTCTGAATCATGTTTTTAAATTCTAAACTAGGCATTCAACCACTGTACGAAATGTATTTCTACCAAATTTTATAACTGTTATTTTAGAAAAATATAATTTTGAGTGATCACATTTTAAGAATTGAAATTCTTCAAAAAACTATGCTTTTTTGTTAAATGGACTTAGAGATAAAAATTACATAACAAAAAAGAAAAAAATAGGAAAATAGGAAATATTTCAGACAATGCAGATTGTTCAAAAAGCATCTTAAATTGAGTCGAGATGTTATATTAAATATACCGAGAATGTTAAATTGATATTTGACAGTATCAGAGAAAAAGATATGTAATAAATGTAAAAACTTCAATTTTTGTCTGTATATTAATTATACTTTTATATTTATACTGAAGTGAGATTTTTCAAAAATATTCTTTATTTTTTCAAAAACACATGCTACGTAAAATTATCACTAATATGAATTTTTTGAAAATTGTGATTTGTTTTTACGCTAAATGCTCTCTAGCAAAATATTTTGAGAAAATCTCAAGCACTCACTTCAGTATATATCGTTGTATATCAGTTATAAACAGTATAAATTACATGTTCATTCATACAGTAGATTCTGAGAAAAAGATACACGCAGTTTGAAAACAATCATTTTCAGAAAATTGCATTTTTAATGTGGAAAATCACTTCATCACAAAAATAATGAATTACAACATGCATTTGTCCTATATTATTAAACATTAGTATCCTCTTAATTTATTTTATGTAAAATAGGAAACAAAAATCTTAAATTGCCCAGAAAATACATAAATATTTTTCAGTTTTTGTTTAACGAGATATTTTGTAGCATTCACATAATTTCCATCAAATTCTGTTACAATTTTTGAAACATTTTTAACTTTGATGCATTACAAACATCAAAATGACCATACAGCATCATAAACATAATGTGAAAATGTATCAATACGGTTTGGGTATAAATTTGTATTTGCATTTGGGAATACATGATTATGCAACATTTCGAAAGTTTTCATTTGGGCTTTGTATGTTCACATGCAAACACAGTTTCTAAAAGTTTTAAAACTTAAAATTTTTCTAAACTGGACAAATGATTTCTAAAGCAAAAATAAAACTGTTTTTATGTTTTTAAGCATGAAATTGACGTATTTTTGTGTATATGACAAAGTTTCAAGTGCAATGATAAAGGACATCACATTTCAGCTATTTTTATGTACGTTTCATTGAGAAACTTGAGTATTAAAGCTTAAAAACTTGTCTATACAATAAATAAACATTTATGTTTATACCGAAGTGAGATTTTAAAAATATTTTATTTAGTGTTTTCAAAAAGAAACTCTTACTGAGCATATTCAAAAATTAATATTTAATTTTGAAGATTAGGACAAAATGGACGCAATGGAGAAAACAATATTCATAGTCATAACTGTAGAGACATATTGCTAAATAAATCCATATGTTGCTCAATTTTCTTCAGTCTTATACTATACTGAACAAATATGTTCACTGTGTTGAAGGAAGAATATTAATAGGCATAATGTGATTCTATTTCTAAAACGAGTTCTTAAAAATTAATAAATGTTATTTATTCTTTAAATATTCGAATTAAATTTATAACCCACGAAAATTAAACTATTTTTTTATTTAAAAATAACAGTAGCAATCCTTGTTCAAATTTTATTCTTCGATTTATTGCTTACCATGTGAAAAGGAAATATGTAAGAGATTATTTAAGAAATTATGTATGAAATTAATTATACATTTACATGTTATTTAATAAAATTCTTCACGGATTAATTCAAAGTACCGATTTTTATTTTATCTTTTCACAAAGGTTTTGGTTAAAATGAATCATTTTTTTATTCTAATAAGATTGTTCTTATCACACACCCACAAATTCATTTATACGTTTTAAAAATAAGAAGAATTTTTCATATCAATTTAAGAAACGATTCCCTATAGTGAATAATTGAAAATTCTCCATATTATAATTGAAATAAGCTTTACATATAAACACTTAACATCTGGAGTGCATTAAAGCATTACTTTCAAACGAGTATAAATAATTATAATATGTACAATTTACATAACAAAGAAATATTGCTTACCAATATTTCTGGTTGGGATTCGCTAATTGTTATATTTATTTTTTTTTCTTTCATCGACAAAGATAAAGTTATAATACTTGTTATAATATTAACACACAATATTGAAAACAGAGATCTTTTATCGGGAATCATACTAAATGAACTATTCACAGTGGCAGTCTTTGACAATTGAAGGTTAAATACATTTATTTATTAGAATGATAATATTTTATACAGCCTGAGTAAAACAACTTTTTCACAGGAACGACAAGAGGTTTAAAGACTTAAATAAACCTGGAATTATTCATGTGATAAAGAAAAAAAAAAGTATCTTACATATTCAAAACGAGGATCTGTCTCCATCAAAAAGCATAAAAGACATATTTATTTGCAACTTTGATTAAATAATGTTGCAGATATTATTAACAAATTACCATACTGTTCGAATTAATTGGGACAAATGGGAAGAAATGGTTTCATTAAGACACTTAGCTTTTAATCATTACACATCATAAGTAGACCGAAAAATCACTATATCAGCGGAAATTGATGTCTTGAACACGTCTTGGCATTGATTCCTATAGTGTATCGCACATGTTCTTGATTTCATCATTGTGGAACCACACTTGTACAACACTTTTTATAATTTGTTTTTTTGTCGTGCAATCCATCTTAGCTGAACAATTCTCTAGAATATGTCATAAATTCTCAATAGGATTTAGATCTGGCGAATACCAAGTTAAGGTATTGATAGTTCGGAACCGGGGATTTTAAAATGCAATAAAATGGATATTTCATATATTTAGTGTCACTCTAAAGAAAATGTATAAAATTGTTTTAAGGACATTTGGACAAAAAAATTTATTTAAATACAATATTTCGGCAAAAAAAAAATTAACTTAGAATAACCTTTTCTCAAAATGTTCTTCGAAAAGTTCATTATAATAATATTCTTTCCTGTATATAGCCCCAGATTTCGTACAGAGGCTCAACTATGATTTTTGAAAAATTCACATTATTTTCAGAGTTACAACCCATTGAAATAATTATCGGTGTTTTTTTCTTAAAATTTCTCTCCTCTGTTATCGTAAAACATGGATAAACCCACTTCTAAGTTGTACATTTCAAAAATTCTAGTTGAACCTCTGTACAGAGGTCTGAGCTATGTACAGGCAAATATTATTATAATAGAAGCATTTTTCACAAAAGGAGAATATTTTGAAAATGGGTCATTCAATGTTCATTTTTGTCAAAATATTGTACTCAAATAATTTTTTATATTATAATATTCTCAAAACAATTTATTTTTTACATTTTCTAATCTAAGTGACATTAAATATCATAAATATTATCCGTTTATACGCCTTTGCAAAATCACGGTTCCGAACGTAGTTGAATACCTTAATCAAGTACTTTTATTTTCCGACCGAAAAGTCTGAAATAATTTCAAAGTGTAACAAGGGGCCAAGTCATGTTGAAATGTTCCGTCAAATGTTTCCATAAATGAAACAATCTATAGCGAAACACTTTTATGTGTTTGACAAAATTCATCAGGACTTTAAGAAGAACTTATCTTTCATTGTCATTTGCTGTGAAAAAATTCCAAAACATATTTTTAGATGGGTGATTTACAGTCCATTGAATATCATCTGGTTTCAGAGTTTCACCCAAACTTTTTCTAACTATTCTTGATTTGTATCCGTCGACAAATTAATATGTTTCATTACTGAAAACCATCTCCTTTCAGTTGTTAACAGTTCACGATCGGTATTTTTTGGCCCGTGCTAAACTTTTATTCGTCATTTTTTGAGTCATAAATTGTTTTTTCCTCGGTCTTGTTGCCTTACGGCCAACTTCCATAAGCCTTTTCCTTAAGGTTTAAGTACTCATTTCAACACCATAAGTCAATGAATCCTTTCGAAGGTCTATGTGATTGCCTTTCTTCGATTTATTTTTCTATTTCTTATTAGAATTTTATTAGTTCTTGGTGTATTTTACTGTTTGTGCTCAATTTTCCCCTTTTCTTTTTGTAGACAAGGATCTAGAGTCATGAAAATTTCTTAAAATTCTTGAAACACTTGATTTGTCCACAACGACTGCAGTAGCTGTATATCTCACAGTGACATCAAGTTAAATCTCTAAGTTTTTCTTCTCTACAACTCCCCGATAAAAGACTATTTCTTTCTTCCAATTCTTTGTAACAAAATGACTATGGTGTCATAAAACGATTATGTTGGTTTTATTTAGTTTCTGTGATTTATGCATAAAAAGTATCGTCTGTTTAAATGTAACTCGTTCTTAGCCTTAAATATACAATTGAAATCCAATCCATACGATCGTGTAATACTTGTAAAATGAAACATCACTCATTGACTCGCCCTAAAAAATATCTTTCGAGTTATATTTCGAGTTATGTACGAAATTATGAAAAGATCTCGAAGATAACTATCCATAAACCATAGCTGTTTTTTAAATTTCTGTTCGTCATTGCCGGAATGATTTGAATCTTTGAAAAAAATGGAATGTGTGCGGTGCTTTCTGCTTTTGGTTCTACTTATATATGTTTTTCTTTTCTTATTTGAAATACATTTTGAGATCTGGACGAAATTGTGTAACAACTGAACATTCAGAATCGTATATGTCAAATAGAAGATCACTCATTATACCCCTAATACTGTGATATGAATTGGAGTAGTGTAGGGACAAGGTTCGCATTAATTTATTTTTATTTGACAGCATTGAAGGGGAATACTTATATTTCATGGTGTTTATTGTTTATTTTAATGAATTTGTTTAACAGAAACATAATATATGTATGAAAATTTAATTATTATTTATATTGAGGGAATAGATATATTAGGTTGAGTAAAACGTTTTCCACCAAGGGAAGATACCTTCGCTCCAACAGCAGCCATTCCCATGATAGTTAACCTTTCTCCAAATGAATTTTTGCATTCTAAATCTGAAAGCTCGAAATATACGACAGTGTAATTTGTTTGTCAAAACTTTATTATCTTGTGCACCAAAAAAGTGTTTAAAATGAGCTATCTCGTCAACAGATCAGAACAATTATGTACTAAGAGTTCTAAAATAAACTCAGTGCAACTGAATGCCACAAAAAATGTGTAAAATTTTAGGTTTCAATACTGTTTATTATGATGCAGTAAATGTTTGGTCTCAAATTTTAAAGCTGGAAATTTCGACATTGAAATGAACCACGTTCGGTGCTTATTCAGGTTTATTTGGGCCCAGTTAAAGCAAACAAACAATACAGAAATACAGCACAAAATATTTGTTAGAGCTTGAGATTTGTCAAAACAATAGAGCTATCAAACGCTACATTTAAGTTTAAAACCATTGCCCTAAAATTAATCGAAACAAACAAAAATTTTTTGGTTGGAGTCAAAAAAAAGAATTTTGGGCATAATTTAAGGGGGGAAAAATGGGTGCTCAAAAATGACGGTAAAAAGGGCGGAGCTGGAAAGGGCGGTTTCCGTGAATCAACCAAAAGGGGATCTGGGCAAAATTTTTAAAAAAATTTAAAAAAGGAAAATTTACAAAAAAAACAATCGAGCGTGAAAAAAAGAAAAAAAGATTCGAAAAAAGGTTCTCTTCAAATAACTCCCCACATTTGGGGTGCCGGAACCCCCCCCTTGGGGGGGTTTGAGAAATTTCCCCATGTTACGGCCCCTTTTTGGATTACTATATGTTTTACTTTTGCCGCCATTTTGGGGGGGAAAACTTCCTTTTAAAAAGGGAAAAAGTCATAAAATGCTTTTAATTGTGCACCCCAAAATTTCTTTGAAAAAAATTAAAAAAGTTCCCAAAATGGGTGTTGACAATTGTAATTAAAGGGGAAAGATCACTATCCTATTAACCTTACTAATTTGTATGTATTTATCATTTTCAATTTTTTTTGGCGGGGAAATTTTTTAACGAACAAAATATTTCATGCTGTTTTTTTTAAAAATATCTTAAATGATGCATAATCAACATATAAAAAAAACTAAAATATCTCTTTTTTTTACCCTATTCCGTAAACCAGATACACCCCCGGAAAAAAATGTTTCATATATTTACTGAATCGTAATAGCAAATTTTCTTGGCTACCCCAACTAAAAGGTTGCAACCACGTTATATAACCCCCGGGACCGCAATACTCTAAAATTCTTCAAGTGGAAACCATATTTTTAACGGGTACTATAAAAGGATTTGAAAAATTTTTTGCTACATTTAAAAATACTAAATCTGCTACATTTAAACCAATTTATTTAAAACCTGAATTGATTTAAAAAGAACTGGGAATTTTTGCTTTTTTACAAATTTAGTGAAAAACCAAGATTGAAAAAGTAATGAAGAATCTGAAGCTGAATGAAATGATAAAGATTTCAAAATTTTTAATTTGCCTCGTAAGCCTCATTATTTTATAAAGGAAACTGTGTGGCCTTTAATAAACCTTTTAATCCCGCTTTGAAACATTTTACATCAAATGTTTTATGTTTTTGTTTTATGGATCACAACCAGTCTTCCCGGAAGAGAATTCCCCCCTAATGGGTTAGACCTACGTACACCATCTCCTGAAGAAAATTCAATCTTGTACAACCTATATGCACTGCTGGCCACCGTAAATGCAACACCAAGAAAGACAAGGGATAGCACAACAAAATTTATTTTGCAGATAACATGTTACCAAGTATCAAATGATTAAATTTATAGACTTCGGGAAGTGTGGTTCCTGCCGAATCTGTAAACCAGAGTAGCTGCCATTGTTGGAGATCACCGCTGCCATACGCCTCGGCATTGATTAAAGAGACTTTGATGGTTCTGGGACAACAGCCCAAACAGCTTCCCCACGTGCCAAAGTTGATCTGGTGGGCAGCGGGGTGAAATTGGGTCAATCGTTGAGCAACATGGACCACATGTTTCTATCGGAGAAAGTCCGGGGAGCGAGCCGGCCAGAAGCAATTCAATCTATGATTGGGCAAGAACCTTGGACAATCGTGCCAAAGTGTGGTCGCGGCATATCCGTTGAAATATGGCTGTGGCCTGCCCTGAAGGTAAGAAGGATAACTCGCTCCAACACCTAGGAGATGTAGCCTGTCTTTTAAAGTACCGGGAATGGGACTAGAGGGGGGTTTAAGTGATATCCAATACCCCCCATACCATAATACCCGTGCAGAACCAGTGTGGTTGTGGTGCATAACACAGCTGTTCAGCTCCTTTTTCCCCATTGTCTCAGACTGAATACCATCTGGTGGCAGACTGAGGTGACTCGTGTAAAAAAAACTTACCTTCTGTCCCCCACTTTTCTTCACCCACAATTTTGCGGGGGCTTTTGTGGCTCGTCAACGGTGCCCAAGCGATGGACGTTTTGTGAGAACCATTGCTGTAAACGGAGTCGAATCGTACCCCAGACACTGAATAATGCATTACAGACCAATGTTCGGTATGGTTGTGTGACGAGCGATCCGCCCCGCCTCTCAAATTTGTTTCCTCCTTGAATGGTGCACTGAGGTGGATGCGTCGACCACGTCAGTTCATCGTACCCTTCTGCATCCAACGGGACATATCCTTTACAGTTTTTTGGGTTTTTGTCCAACACGACCCAATTTTCCCCGGATAATTCCAATCTTGGTAGGCCACTATCCTTCTTCTGTCGAACTCGGATCCTGATAAAAAGCTGATAGCTTTTTTTTACGGACCGATCGTTTTTGAAACCACAAAAAAAACACAATTCCAAATTTGGGAAATCGCCGAAATCTCCGCTTTTATTTTTTGAGGTGGGCCACGGGCCCCCTGATGTTTGTCTGCGCTGAAATTTAATTTTTTAAATCTTCCACAAAATGCGGGGGTCAATTTAATGTTATTTGCATGCTTCCTTCAGGGTGTTGCATTTACGTTGGCCAGCAGTGTATATATTTACCGGCTAGATAGCTTTACATAAACATAAATCTGTGTATACACTTATGCTGTAAAACAAATTTAAACTTAGCCTGAACCCCGAAGGAGAGGGGGAAGAAAATAGGATATGGAGAGGTGAGGTGGCGCTTTGTCATCGCAGAATGCCCGTATATCTAATTAAAAAATTAGTTGTGTCGTTAAAAATCCCGTCTTTTTCCACGCCTGGGGATGTCCTAAAAGTTGACCATTGGTCATGGCTTATAATCGAGGGTGCCCGTGCCAAAAATGCCACGGAAGGGTATCAAAATTTTCCCTGCTGACTAAAAAGTTTAAGTGTAGGGTGGTGCAGGATTTAAAAACATTTCTTTTAAAATCGAAGGAGTTATGAACTTACTCCAAACAGATCGGCCGTCCATTCCTCAAGTTTAGATTAGCATCCTGAGTGGCCTTCTTTTCATATACTACCGAAGGATTAACCGCAGAAATTATCCTTAGATGATGGTCTCATTCATCAGATGATGGAGCACGTAATGAAGAAATGGCTGATCACGACGAAAATTGCTACCCGCTGGGTTCCACATCAAGTCACAGAAGTACAGAAATGGCACCAGTATGGCATTCACCTGGGAAATACCGCAATGAAGAAAAATGATTTCTGCAGCGCATTAATGCCATTGATCGACTTGGGCACGAGCCTATGAGCCTGAATTAAAGCGTTAATCAAAGAAATGGCGACTCTGATGTTTGCCATGTCCGCAGAAATTTCGACAATAACCCAACCAGGTGCATATTATGTTGATTGTGGCATACGACTGAAAGGATGAGATTCTTACGCTTGATGCACCGGTAGGATAAACTGTCACCGCACGTTAATGTTGCAGATTTCTACAGCAGTATATTTGTCGGGCTATGCGGTAGAAAAGTCAATGTTTATTGCAAAACAATCTACTTATCGTGTTGCAAGACAGTACTCGTTGTCACATCGCAAACAATGTCATTCTTCCACTACGAAGGTGGCAGGCGGAAATCTTGAAATACCATCTCTACTCCCCTGACATGAGTCGTTGTCTATGACTACTTCCGAAATTGGTGGAACCTCTCCGAGGTCAGAGATTTTATTATCTATTATCTGTATGTTTCACAGTAGAGCGCTTTGACTCTGCCATCAATATTAAATGGTCTTCAAAGGCTTTATGGTATTTTGCAAACGGTAATGAATTTTGCTGATGATTACTTAGACGGAATGCAATGTAAATGCACTTGGAAACTCTTTAAAAATTAATTCATACCTATATTGTCATTACTTCATTACACACACACACACACACACACACACACACACACACACACACACACACACACACACACACACACACACACACACACACACACACACACACACACATATATATATATATATATACACGAGAGCTGTAAATGAAGTAATGGCAACATAGGTATAAATTAATTTAAAATTCTTTTTCTTCAACATATGTATAATAATATTTCTTACTATCTTGACTGGTTGTATTTGGTTTATAACTATTTATATATATTTATGGATAATATATATATATATATATATATATGTGTGTGTGTGTGTGTTAAGAATAATTAAATTATATTTAAAATTAAATTCCCTCTAACACTCTTAACTTTTATTTTCCATTACAACTTCAAGTATTAAAATAAACACCCAATTATTTTTCCTAGCAATGGTCTAAGCAGAACACTTCTAATCCCAAATCATTACTTTTTATAGCTCTGTATGTCAGCATTAACTTTCAAGTTTTAGTCATAAACCCGCGATCACTCGCGCGGGGTGTTCTGTACACCCCATCGACAAGAAAATCCTCCCAGGTTCAAAAAAAGAATCCCAGAACCCTGGAATTTTTCTCTAGCTGCACTTTTTTGGGTCACGAAATTTCAGGTCTGATGCAATCCTTTTTCTCAAAAGATTGAATGTAATGACCATCAAAAGTTTATCTGGGGTGAAAGTTTTAAATTTTGAATGTCTGAATGTTTGAAAAATGATTAAAATATTAATTTTCTATACTTTATACTATCATTATCTCATTAATTATAAAGTATATTTATTACTGGTATATTCGTTTTAAATGGTTAATAAAAGTAAAAATTGTGTATTTTTAAAAAGAAAAGTTTGTATGTTTAGTTTAAAAATTTAAAGTTAGTCTCATTTGTACGCTATAAATTTAACAATTTTTTTTGTATAATACAAAAAAAAAATCTTGTAATTCAAAATATGTATCCCAAAAAGACTTAATTTTATTTTCATAATTAAATACACGTGTTAAAAGTTTGGGGCTCTACACCCCGGAGTAACGACGGTAAAAAACAGGGGCAGGACCGCAGATTAACAAGAGACACATCTGACATAAGTGTTAAAAAACCACTTAGACTTCATTTGGCGTTTTTTTTTTTCTCAGGGCAATGAGATTGCTGGCGAATAAAACGGGTTTTAAAAAAAACTAGGGTGTGATTTGAAACATTACTTTTAAAAAAAATATATATATATAATTCACTTTAAAATATCATAATAAGAATCATCGTACAAAAATATAAATGACGTAGCTGTTTTAAAGAATAATGATTTTGAAGTAAAAAATTTCACATATTTTAACTTTGCAACTATGACTGTAAATTTAAAAATAAAACACGTTTTGATTTTTTATTTAAAAGACAAAAAAATTTGCCGCGAGGGGGGACAGATACATAACCATAATAAAATTGAAAAAAAATAAATATTTCTTTTTTAGTTTTTTGGAAATGTTGGGGGCTATCACGACAAAAGTGACTTAATTTTTTTATTTGCGACAAAAATTTATTCGAATGTTTGAAAATTTTTTTGAGCTTTAAACAACAATATTTTTTTTAAAATTTTGGGGAAAAATTCATT
>BMAV01009019.1:19096-55333 GCA_019973955.1 Trichonephila inaurata madagascariensis
AGTATTCTTTTCTAATCTATATATTTTCTAACGTATAATCTAGAATTTATTTTTGCTGTATAATTACTGTAGTTATCTAAAACTGTTTGTGTCATTTCTATATTTGTATATATTTTTACATGCATTGTATTCTTTATTTGTATATATTTTTGTATGGATTTTGCATTTGTATATATTTTGGATACATTTAACCTTTATTATGATTCATTGATTGCAGCAAAATGTTGCTAAATTTACATGTTTTTTTATTATTATTATTAATATGCCTCTAATGCCTTACTTTTCATATTTTCTTTGCAAGTAAATGTTTCCTTTCTTATTTTATCTGATTGAAAATATTTTATATTGAGTCAGTTTTTACTTAGACGTTTTTTACATTGTTATGAACCTTTCACGAGTGATATTTCCCCCTTTTTCCTGAAAAATTTTAGACATCTTTCTAACGTATTAATACAAAACTTTCATCTGAAAATATTCTAAATGAGAATTTTAAAAAAAAATAATCAATATAAATGTGAAAATATTAGTCTACGACCTGAAAAGAAATGAATGTCATAAGCTTTATATTCCTGACAGCCACTGCAAGTAGCAAAACATTCCCTCCTTTCGTGACGTCATCAAGACGTTGTCGTTGCCTGGTCCTTCAAGATGGGCCTTGGCAACGTCGGGGGTAAGTAAACCTGTCTGAGACAAAGAAAAGGAGCGAAAAAATTTCGAATAAGGGAATTTTAAGTTATACACTCGGTTAAAGCCCAAGCAACGCCGGGCTAAGCGGAGGAAGGTGGGTGGGTGGGGTGGAAGTTATTTTGAATAAGAGTATTAGAAGTGCTGATTTTGTGAAGGAAAGTGAAAATTAGTAAAAGTAGAGACAGCCCGTGCAACGCCGGGCCATGTAGCTAGTTTGAATATAATCCATGAAAAATTTGTGAATACAATTACTTTTGTTTTTCTTCCAATCAAGTTAATTCTCTAAATTTATAATTATAATAATTTAAGACACAGGAATAACTTAAGGTAGGTAAGAATCAAAGCATCTCGCAAAAAAACAAACAACTGTTATTTCTATCAAGGGCTTTTATCATAGAGAAGGTATAAAAGTACATTACTAATTCATTAAATTTGCTGAAGCATGTATAATAAATGTAGGGATTGTCAAGTTGAACCTCACACGCAATAGCTATCTAAAAATGGATACTGCTCACAGAGTGAATCGATATTCCTTTAAAAATAATTCTTTTACTATCTGTTGAGAAATGCACCTTTTCTCTCCTCTGGGGAAGAAGCTAGGAATTTTATTTAAAATTCAGAACCCATTTTAATGTATTTTATGGAAAGCCGTTTATTTTAGGATTCATCCCGATTTCTGTATTTTTTTCCCTTTCCATCTTATCTCTTGCACTTCTCTCAAAATCCAATTATTTTCCAGGGCAACGTAATTGGAAATAAATTCTGACGTGTCGAAGAGGTGGCGGAGACGTTTTATTCGTGAAAATGATTGCCCGATATATTTTTTCCACCGAGATTAAATAAAAGCCTTTCAACAGGACATCTTTGTTTAAATTCTCTTTTGTTGCAAACTTTTCGGCAAAATAAGATTTTACCGATAATTCTTCAAACTCTGTTCATTGTAAATGAATTATTTTTATATTAAGTATTACTTCATGGGGGGGGGACTCGAGGGCGTAACGTACACCCCCGCATTGCTTGGGCCCCAGGGTTCTTGGGGGCCCAAAGCCTGACTGCCGCCAAGTACCTCCTACCCTTTGTAAAATCCAACTTGGGGGCTCAAAGCCTGACTTAGCAGGGGAACCAAATGTTATCCGTTACGCCACTGATAGGACTTGAATGATTATTTTGAGGCTGTCTTAATGTAGCTGACACACCACAAAAGTGCTTTAGTGTCCAGAGGTTTTGAATTCTAGAGGTCTGTTTTGATTTCACAACTACGCGGAATTGCGGAGGTGTTGCATTTGGTTGAGTAAAATCGTTATGTTAAGTGAGAATTTGAAAAAAAAAAATAATAATGATGCAAGATATGTGTAATGTGATTTGTAACTCTTTCACATCAATCAATCCAATAAGGGGAATAGAAATATTTATGCCCTATTCGGTTCAGTGTTCTAGCTTTGGATAACAGTTAAAGCTGGATACTTTGATTCAGTTGGGAATTAAGGGTTTTAATTTTATTTTAATTCCATTTTGAGTAAGAGAGGTCATGTCGTTTTAGCAAAAGTATCCAGCAATATCATGTAAAAGATCAGGTTGTTTTTCCTCGATTAGCATAATTTTTTAAAGTTCTATTTTTTAAGCAGTGTTCCACGGGTTGGTGGTATTCGAATTGTAAATTTTGTACAAATTTAACCACATTTTCTAATTCTCGTGAGCTGTGTGTGGAATAATGAGGGCAGCTGCCACGTTTAGTACATGGACGCGTTAACTTCGGTATCTGCGTGTCATGAGTTCAATCCCTAGTGCCCCTGAAGACTCGACATGTAGAGGGGTTGATGCACGTTAAATCTGTCGTGGCTCAAAGTCATCGAATGGCGTGGTGTGGTAGCTTGGAGAGGGGATGTCTGATCAAGTGTCATTTTCATCACTTGACCTTGATTCAAAATTATGAGATCCGTCGGCAATAGCCCTCGTGTTACTTTATCATGTGACATTAATAAACATTCACTCATTTATTAACGTAGATGGCAATAAATTGACATCCGAAAAAGCCAAGGTTTCTGTGAAATTACATTTTTCTTCTTCGGTAACTTCGAAGATAGCAATGGGCTACTTCAAAGCTTGTATTGGGACACTTCGGAAGATTGTATTGTGCCACTTCGGAAGATTGTATTGTGCCACTTCGGAAGATTTTATTGTGCCACTTCGGAAGATTGTATTGGGCCACTTCGGAGGATTGTATTGGGCCCTTTTGGAAGAATTGTATTGGGCCAATACGGAAGATTGTATTGGGCCCCTTCGGAAGATTGTAGTGGCCGCGGTAGCCGAGTGGTATAGGTATCGGACCGTGGCTTGCCTTGTCACGAGTTCGAGCCCAGTACCACTAAAGACCCGCCGTGTAGGGCAGCGATGCACGTTAATCTGTCGAGAGCTGAAACGTCCTCCCGTTGGTGTGGTGTGATAGTTAGGAGAGGGGGATGCCAGCTCAGGTGTTGTTCACGTCACTTGACCATGGTTCAAAATTACGTGGTCCGTCGCCAAAAGCCCTCGTGTAGCTGAACAGTGCGACGTTAATATTCAATCAACCAATCAATCAATCGGAAGATTGTATTGGGCCACTTCGGAAGATTGTATTGTTAAACTATGTGTTGCATTGAGTCTATCATCGTTGGATATACTAAACGCCTGAACTAAACGCAAAGCATATTTTTAGACAGAAAAATATATTTCAATTCTCATTAAAATTTGCACCATTGTAACTCATCATGCCGGCTGGGTGGCGTAGTTGGTTTGGCGCTGACCTTGTACACCCAAGTTAGCGGGTTCGATCCCGGCCGAAGTCGGTGAATTTTCATGATGCAAAAAATCGACAGCGTCTTTGTCGTATGATTATGCGGCATGTTAAAGATTCCTATAAATAACTATTGTTTCATTTAAAAATGTTGAAGAGATGGCTCATTTAGCATTAAAGAATGGGAGAAAAAATTATACGAGAAGAAAATGGACGAATTCTCAAATAAAAATGAGGAGTATAATATATGCTCTTCTGTATGGGATAGCCAAGCCAAAATATAATGACATTGAAGTGCTTTTATATTTGAAAAAAAAATATTCCAAATTCAGGTATTTTTCTTTACAATTTCTCGATGACAACCTTAAAAGAAACCTCTGTAAGGTTTAAGGTGAATAAACGCTAAATCCTGTTAACACTCTTCTCTGAACATATGCGTTCTTTTTCGAATGTCTTTTTTTCTCATTTTAACCCCTCCCCCTGCAATGAACCTTGGTTTGTTTGGAGCAATTGAAGGTAATGCCTCTCTTTCACCACTTTGTGAAAATATCTCATTTTAAAAAAGGTAGCAAAAGAAAGATTACTTCTATACTAAGTTTATTTTAGTGTTTCTCCATCCATTTTATCTGACCTTGCCCGGAGGATTTATGGTCTGAGTCGTAGTTAAAACGTTCGAAAAGAAATATGGTCTTAACCCTGCAGATTAGAACTTCTTCATCCTTGGTTAGAGCAGCTTCTCAGATAGCTGCAGAACATTTTTGCAGCAAGTAGGTACGCCGACTGGATAGATCTCTTAGCGAAAAACAACGGGTCTGGAGTGCTCAAGTGCTACTCTTCAAACTTCATATGTGGTCTTCCACTTAAAACATTACTTTCCCTCTCTTGACATTGTGAGTAATTTTTTTTATTTATTTCTCTTTTCATTAGTCGAAAGTGATGAAACGGAGTTTTTTTTTAGTGTGGATGACTAACATATTGGCATATTAATTTTTTTAAAAAAGATTCTTTGTGTGCCGAAATGGTATACTTTTCATGGTGCCGCGTTGCTTGCTATGCTGCAGCTGCGAGCGAGTCGTCTTTGTCACAGAAAACCCCTCAGTGTAAACGATCATATGATGACTAATTTGGGTGTGACTAACTCTTGTTTCCATTTTTTTTTAACTGCTTGTATTATTTATCTTAATGGACCTTTAAAAGTAGATTACTTAATCCTATTAAAATTTAGGAGAGGAAAAAATAGCTGAGTTTAAAGAAAGCGAAATATTTAAGATACTGATAATTTATTGTATTTTTTTTAGAGACTCGAGTGTAGTCAACTTATTATGCTTACTATTAATTTATATAGTTTACTAATCGCTTCTTTCATCTTGTTCTTATAACTGAACGAACAAGAATACAAAAAAGAATACTTAACCGACATCGTTCTCGAATATCGTGTATCCTAAGTAATTTTATCGTTTGCTGTTTTGTCCCAAGGATGTCGCTTCTTAATGAGTCATCCAAAAAAAGAATATTCATTGTTATTCTCTAGTGGATGAGATATAATCACATCACTTCTCAAATAAATACGTCTACAAATTTACTCGTGTAGTATGTTAAATAGTTAAAAATTTAATATTATTTTAGAATTTCAAGTAGAATACTATTTTTTTAAAAATAAAACCCAAAACTATGAATCAAATGTTACTCTGATCAATGGTTCGAAAAAATTCCTGTTTTTATTAAAGTGTGCGTGTGTCAAGAAATTTGCTAAAAATTGGAAAAAATGAAATAATTTTTTAAATTTAATTAAAAATGAATTATTGTAATTATATATATATATATATATATATAAAATGATCTCGATTCTATTTTAATAAGAAAAAATGAATTCGCTTAGCTTTCGACTAAAACGTATGTTTCAATTTTTATGTATGGTTGAACAATAATAACTATGAACTGTAAAACACATATAATTATTATTTTAAGTATATAACTTAAGTAAGCTGTTAATAGCTTAATAGCATGGACTAAATTCAAGACCGATCGCGTGATAAAAGCAGCCACACGTGTTCACCATTGAATTCGAAACGGAAATTACACTTGTTTTTGTTCTACTTGTAAAATTTAGATAAAATTTCAAGTTTTATAATTGGGTTAAATAAAACGTCCAAGTTTATAAAAATTCTTAAATAAACTTTTCAAAATTAAAAAAAAAAATCTCTTAATTTTTGTTATTTTAAATCAAGTGCATTTTGTTCGTGCTGTTCATGTTACTGTTGACAAGTATGTTCATTTTAAAAGAAAATTTCTGCCAAAAGCAAAAGTTGGCAACAGCGAAGCTCATGAATTGATTGGCTGGAAAAGCGTGATTGGATACATCACAGGACTATGATGTCGCATGAATTTAGCTCAGTGACTGAAATAATCGGAAATTAAAAACATTTACAGTACGAGTGAATAATATAAAATTATACAGAATATTTTTCAAATTTTTGGGATAAAAAAAAAGCGTGCGGAGTTTTAAAAAAAATCAATGCGCCTTTAAAAACAATTCGAATTTTCTTTGGGATAAGTCTTAAGTTTATAAATCATTTTATAAAATATGTTAAATAACACTTAAAAATAAAATTTTTACAAAAATACAGAATTCCAATTCAACATGTTGGTAAACAAGTTGCTTTCACGTATGTACAAAATTAATTTACACTCAAATAAATGCACCGTCGATATCTCCATGGTTTCAGATAGTATTAAGAAAGTGACGACTCTATCTTGAAACTATGAATGGACTCTTCTTAAACCACTCTTAATAGAGACGGGAAAATAAATCGATCGACCGAGGAGGCATTCATTGCCAGCCTTTCTTGTAATTCTGAAAGAAATATGGACAAAGGTCTATTCACAGTGGTAATGTAACGCCTCATATTATTCATAACTGTATCTTAATTAACTGTACTTTGTACATTTTTTAAAGTAACTCTTTTGTTTATTTAGCTAACCATATGTTGAAAAGTTAGCCTAATTGGCTGTAGTTAATTGCATCTAAACTATTATTTTTTATTCTAATTGAGAAGATGAATTAGGGATTTTCCCCAATGGGCTTAGAATCTTTTTTTCCCTTCATGTTCTAGAAATAGCAAGATTAATATTTTGGAATGATTTTAATATCGTTCTTCTCGAACGTTGAATAGAATAACATACTTTCTCTACGAGTTTTACTGGAGGTTATATTTATAAGCGATCGATTTTTACTCGTTAATGCCATGAACTTGGTCGCAGTTCGTTTGCTGTCTACTCTTTATTTCTTCCATATCGATTTAAATGTAAATGTGTTTTCTTGTATGTTGATATTTGTACGAAATCAGTTTGAGAGCGAACAAATGAAATAATTTAAAATTTTCATCTTGGCTGTGAAAATATTTTATTATTTAATATTCGAATTAATAGCGGGTTTGATAACCAATATTCAGTTTCTGATGTTCTATTCAAATTTCAAATATATTTTTTTGTTGATGCCAACCGTTACCTCTTAATGTTTAAGTGAATCCTGTAGTTATCAATGTTTAAAATATTTTTATTTTAAATATGGCTTGTGGTTTTTATTATAAAATTGAAAAGCACGTGGAAATCTTTAGATAAGAAAAGTAATTTAATATATAAAGATACTATAATTTTGTAGCCTTGCACTTTTAATAATTATCTTTCGTTATTCTATCGTTTATAATATAAAACCTGTCATTTGTTTTTATAGATTAAAGTGTTGCTTGAGTTTCATAATTGCGGGAATAATTTAAGTTTTTCTGGGTGATTCTATACAAGAACGATTACAGAGAATATGTTTTGTATGTCTTAATCAGTGGCGTAACGTACACCCCTGCATTGCGGGGGGGGGGGATCTACGGACTCTAGTGGGCCCAAAGCTTTACTGACGCTAAGTACGTATTTGTGCTTGGGGCCCAAAACTCGATTTTTCAGGGGGGTCCCTAATATTCTCCGTTTCGCCACTGGTCTTAATATATCTCCTATTTGGATTGAAAATTTTTTCGAAATTTATTTGATTTTACAAATTTATTGATTACTCCTTTGAGAAAATTCTTTGGGGAAGGTATTCAGCTGCTTTTAACTGGGAATGCAAATAAATCTTTTGTCGGAATCTCTTTCCCTTCACATTTAGTACACATGACATTTAGTACACATGGCTGACAATGAATAGTTTTTTTGTGTGTGTAAAAAAGAACTTATATTTTATTAAATTGTGTTAAAAATTTTAGCGATAAATGTTGCGCAGTGATCTCCCCATTTTTTTTTTTATCGCTTACCACTAAAACGAAAATAATTTTTAGTGTATTGGAGAAAAGTCTCTCATTCGTCACTAGATCTGCTGAACTATTGGACAGACTTTAAATTTGGAAAGCATGTTTTTTTGTTGAGTAGATAGTTTTGCAGGAATCGATTCCCAAGGTAGGTTGGCGAGGGTGTTGTAGATAAAGATTCCTATTTTTGAGGTATTAAAACTACAAATTTGTAATTCGGAAAGCGTCTTTATTTTGTTGAGTAGAGATTTGCTAAAAAGGAGTTTTTTGAAAACCGACTCCAGCCGAGCCCATAAAAGATAATTATACATCCGTATCAGAAGCTCAGGTTCTGTCCTTTTTAAATCCAGAGAAAAGTGGCTGTTGGAATGTTTTTCGATGCATCGAAAGCCTAATGGTTTGACTTTGATATCAATAGCAGCAACAACAACAACAAAAAAAAATCAAACAAACATCAAGTAGTCATACAACATAATGAAATATTCAGCAAAGCGAGGGTGGAGGAAGGTAACTGTAGGTATTTATTTGTGTGTGTTTGAGTAGTTAATATAATCGATATACATGCACTTAAAAATTAAATTACATTTTGAATAAGGATTTAATGTGGGCAGTATGTAATAATTTTTTTAATTCTCAGAGGCCCTTTCCCCTCAGAGGCTTAGATCCAGTCTTCGTGATCATGCGCTTTCAAGCTGATGCTTTTGTAGCTTTAAGTTCCCTGGACACCAATAAATCCAGACATAGATTGTTATGACATGAACGTGAGGTTCTATCATCGGTTTCTAACACTCGCTAGTGAGTGAGTGAATATTAACGTCGCACTGTTCAGCTACACGAGGGCTTTTGGTGACAACCCTCGTAATTTTGAACCATAGTCAAGTGACGAGGACAACACCTGAGCTGGCACCCCCTCTCCTAACTACCGCACCAACGGGAGAAAATTTGAGCTCTCGAGAGATTTAACGTGCATCGCGCTCCCCTACACGGCAGGTCTTTAGTGGTACGGGGATCGAACTCATGACTAACCAGCTACGATCCGATACCTTGACCACTTGGCTACCGTGGCCACAACATTCGCTAGTGATTGTGTGCCTACTTTTTTAGCTTAACCCATAGGGTACACATGCTGCATTCTCGAGATCACTGATGTAGCACATGCAACGTTATAATCTCACTTCACGTTCACTACCTCTTTTTTAAATTTACCTGGGCTCAGTGAAGTAGCGCACCTTCTCCGCAACCCCCACATTGCGGGGGCTCTGAATTCTAGGGGACCTAAAGCCTGACTAACCCTAAGTACTATTTAACCAGTTTATAAAATATTCAAGGCGAATCCTGACTTTGCAGGGATCTCTAATTGTCGCCGTTACGCCACTGCCAGAGGCGAAATGAATTGAAAAGGAGCCAGTGTTATTCATAATTTTTACTACTTTTCTCAAATGTGATGAACATTCGATTTATTTTTCCTGTATTCTAAAAACTTTTCTTGCTGGGTTTTAAAAAGAAATGATATTTTTTTTCGTCAACATACCATTTTACAAATATTACATACTATTCCTCTCTGTTTAATATATTCAGAAAAACTGTGGAAGTATTTATTTTGTTTTATGTGGAGTTATCACTAAATAACAGGAAGGTTATGCATTCGGGTAGAAACCGCTGAATGGAGACTTAAATCGGAACAGTCAATGCCAGAAATACGCACACGGATGTTGACATTGTTATCTAGAAGTGACGTAGATATGCGGAGGTTATTGGCTTCATTAGGGTTGTTTTAGACAAATGTTCAAGAGAAGGGTGGAATTTATAAAGTTTTTCTCATAGAAAAGCTGTCTAATATTCTGCCTCCTATATACAAATTTCAATTCAATTTTTTTCATTCGAATCCATTCATTTCCTTTGTTCCAAGTCAAAATATTGGTTCTAGCCAAGATTCAGTGGAGGGACCGCGACAGCTCAGTGGTCAAGGTTCCGCGCTCGTGGTTGGCGTGTCATGAGTTCGAGCCTAGTACCGTTGAAAACCGCCGTGTAGGGGGCGATGGACGTAAAATTTGCCGCAGCTCAAACATCCTCCCTTTGGCATTTTGTGGAAGCTACGAGAGGGGGTGCCAGCTCAGATGTCGTCCTCGTCACTTGTCGAGGTTCAAAATTACGAGGTCCGTCGCGAAAAGCCCTCTTGTAGAAGAATAATGCGACATCAATTTTCATTCACTCAGATTCAATGAAAAACTCGTCTTAAAGGAGTTGTGGCGGTAACTGCGCATTGAATAGAAATTTAAGCTCAAAATTATGGCCACATTAGCCGAATGGTTGTGGTCGGCGTCAGTGGCGTAAACAAAGGGGGGGGGGGGGGGTGGGTTCACCTTCCATAGACCCCCAATCCCAATATTTTATTTTTTACCATAAAGATTACCTCTTGGCGCTTTTGTCTATACAGTAGAACATCGTTTATCCGAATCAATTGGGACCGGACACCGTTCGGTTAAACGAAAGCAATCCATGCAGTATATGAAACCGGACACTATACGAATACTGAAAATCATCGCATGCGGAAACGTGCTTGAAGAAAAAGCAAAATAGGTGCAAAATATCGCAGTTTTACCTTTATTGTGGAAAGTAATCACTTATTTTTCGCTGTACCAATGTACACCTTCGTTTTTTCGCTGCAAAATCTCTGATTCTCTTGAGCAGCAGTAGGTCCGGATATGTGACGCTCTGGATAATAAACATTCGGATAAACGACGTTCTACTGTATGCTTTTTAGTCTTTTTGTCGAGTCATGGGTCCGAATCTTGAAGCCATTAAAAATTGTCGGTCCCCATCCCCCGTGGCGAGAACCGGTACCGACCCCTATCCGTGGATCAAGTGGTACTGGGCCGTCCGAAGAACATCAAATTATTTCCATTTTATTAACTGTGGTGTATTTCTCTCGGGGGTTTGTGCAACTTTCTAAGGAAATCTTTTTACATATTTCACGTAAAGTAAATTTCTATTCATATTTTGGTGTGACTGTATTTTATTCCGAAGACATATTTAAATACAACTAAATTAAAATTATAAAATCAACACAGTTTAAAATATAAACGATCAACTTCCATCCCTAGCGGGCTCGGTAATGTTATCATATGTTCACCGGTCCGCGGCTGTAAAAAGGTTTAATAGTACTGATGTAGAAGGATTCACATATGCATATTTAATTCGTTGTGGCTCAAAGTCTTCATGTTTTCGTCAAGTAGAACAGGGGTGTCCAACCCGTGGCCCGCCTTGAATAATTTTGCGGCCCGCGAGATTCTTTACAACTTTACAGAATTCGACTATTTCGTACAATATTTTTTTGTTTAAACATTTTTTTTTGTAAAAAATAAATCCCGTAACTGTTATTATTTTATCAAATTGCTTCTGTTCTGCGAATCTCTCTTTTTTTTCCTTCTAAGATGAAATTGATCAAACATAAGTCGTGCTCAAACTTAACGCACGTAAATCTGCAACATCAACGATACGCAAATACACATGCATTGAGATCAACTTGCAAAAACTAAGTGAAAGAGCTGAGAAACATCTCACTAATTAAACATATTAAACATTATTTGATCATTGCATTATTATTATTATATTATTTTATGTTTGTATACATGAAAAACAATGAAAACAATAACAATATATCAGTCTAATTTAAATTTTCACTCCAACAAATGTTTCAAATACAATATTTTGATATACATTTTTATATGGGCCCGCGGGATTGTAAAGTTCTTCCAAAGTGGCCCGCATGGTCATTTGGGTTGGCCACCCCTGATGTAGAAGTTTAAAGGGCGAAATGCCGATAGTCCTCGAGTTCCTTTAGAGCAGTGGTCTTCAAATTTTTTCAACCCACGGAATTCCTAGAATTTGAAGGTGCTTTCGTGGAACTCCTCGAACTAGAAAGTGTTTTCGTGGAACCCCATTCCATACATATACTTCGAAGAATATATCTCAAAATAATAATTAAAGTAGATCAACATGTTATAGGTACTTTATGTAAAGGTAATTAAAAAAAGTATTGCATTTATTATTAAATTCTAAACTAATTTTTTAATATAATTTACTGATTAATATTAATTCGTGATTTAAGTGTAACCTATCTATGCATTATATTTAGTAACTGGGATATATGCTAGTATTTTTTACACAAACTGTCGAAGTCTAGGTCTATTGAGATTAAATGCAATCGCATTATATTCTGAGTTTAATTTGTTTTTATACTTTGTTTTTGTGGCCACTTACGTTGAGTATATTTAACTTGAACACAATGTTCTGAATGGCATTAAAATGTTTATAGCTCTGTGAGAAATCCCGTGTAATTTGCAGCCTTCAATTTAGAAGCTGTTCTTGCTTCAATTTAGAATTTAACATCAACTCTGTTGATATGTTGTTCCCTTTCCTTCATTATATAGATGTTGTTTTCCAATAATGTAAAAAGGGGCAATTTCCATAAGAAAACTATTCAGTTTTGCTAGACATTGTTCTAACGAGTATAAAATTGTCTCGTGGAACCCGAGATAGTAAACAATAGAATATTCACAATCTAATAGGAAGTATACATATAAAGATAAAACATTTTAATATTCTTTTACTAAATTATAAGGAAAGTTTATATATAAAAAGAGTCTTGCAAATTAAGTTATATGAAAATTATATTTTCAGTTTTAATGAATAAGATAAGCTTTAGAGAGATACTTGTTACTATATAAACTTCATAGAGAACAGGAATTTATTTTGCATACATATTTATTTCTTTTTGATTCTTTTATTGTGACTCATGGAACCCCGGGGTATGTCCTGTGGAACCCCAGGGTTTCGTTAAATACAGTTTGAAGACCACTGCTTTACAGGAAGACGTTAATAATAATAATAAAAAAATCAAATAAAATCCAAAAACATTCATGGTCATCGCGTAGAGAGTTTAATGCTCGTTGAATCTGTCTTCTTCACTTGAACGTGGTTTAGAATTACGAAGGCCGTCGCGGTTGTGGGCACGAAAAGGCGACCCAGGTGTCATAAGTCCGAGCCCTAGTGCCACTGAAGACCCACAGTGTAGGGCTGTGGCATGTTAAATCTGTCATGCCTCAAAGTATTCCCGTTGGTGTGATGTAGAAGTTTGGAAGGGGAGTGCCAGCTCAGGTGTCGTCCTCGTCAATTGACTGAGGTTCAAAATTACGAGGTCCGTCGCCACCAGTCCTCGTGTTGGCTTCAAAGTGTGACATTGAGACTGATTCTTAAAGTTCGTGTGAAATGGGATGTGAAGGTTTCTTAGGTGTCGGTCTTTGTTCAAAATTATAAAATCGCTCGTGAAAAAACTGTCGTTTTGTTTTAATGAGAAATTTAATAAATATAAACATTTTTTCTTTCTCTCTCTTTTATCGCACACAATTCGTCTCCTACTTTGCTTTTATTTAAACACCGTATTGATTTTTAGATTGCGTCTGTTTACTGAATATTTCCAAATTTTAAAAATTCTAGGTGGTTGTAATTTAAGAATGTATGTGTCGCAGAGGAAAATGATGAAATTAGGAATTTCATCAAATCCCTAAGGGAGATGATCAATTGACGGCAGATGTTAAAACAACGTCTCTTCAAGGTCGTTTCCCTGATAAAAGTAAGGGATTCGAACGAATCCCTCAGCTGTTTCACACAGTGAAATAATGAAATAATATTGTCAAGAATTTAAAAGTGTTTATTTAACAAATATGGTGCATTATTAAACTTCAAGTAAGTAATACAGCAATAGTCAATGAAATACAAATTATTTATTCGAAACTAATTAACAAATAATTAGAAAATTAGGCTGGTATTTTTTTTATGTTAATATCTTTCCTCTCGGTAGCTTACGCACTAAAATATCAATCCCTATGTTAATCCTATGGTGCTATTTTTTTTAAAGATATGGGGTTGATATTTAGGGGATCGATAGTACTACCTGTATGGCTAGGAAATACGAGATTCGACCCCCCAGGTTCCCCCCGCCCTGGACAGCATTTTGCCATTGCAAATCCTGACTAATTCATCATTTCACTGAAACAGTTCAGGGATTTGATAAAATTACTTACTTTTCTCAGGAAAATTACTTTGAAGAAACGTTATTTTAACATCTGCGGTCAATTTATCAAATCCCTTAAGGATTTGATGAAATTCCTAACTCTTCGTCATTTCCCTGCGACATATGCACATTTCAACCTTACGAATTTTTGCTTAATACTAGAATGTCTTAGAAAACCCGAGAAAAAAAAGCATATCAAGTTTAAGATTTGTTCTTTACAAAACTTGAAATCGATCGTTGAATACAACAAGTACAAAAAAAGTTGGGACCAGTAAAAAATTTAGAAAAAAAAGTTCCTTAAAGGTAAGTTTAAAGTTAAAAATTATCAACAATAAATATTTAAACTACCTTGCCCACACACGAAGAGTTTTATCTAGTATGTTCTTAAAATTTAACGTAACAACGATAAATATATATCTTGTTGTTCAGAGCAACTGCCGCGAAGGTTCCCTATTCCCAAAACATTCTCTTAAGAGAACAATACATCGTTCAACCTCTCTTATCGAGAGAACTGAACCAGAAAATAGACTGCACTACTCGAGAAAACGTTTTTTCGTCTTGGAAGATTTTATTTTGACAAAGAATCTTATTAAAATAAGACGATGTCCGTAGAAGAAATTCAGGTTATCTGTCGCGTATTGGAATCGCGCATTTCTAATCGATAATCGACCCTTGTGTATTTGCAAACATCCATCTTATCTTGGTTACTGTTATTACTGTTTCAGCCAGGAAGGAGAGGGTTTGCTTAATTCACTTTCTCTTGGGTTTTCAGGTACGTTTAACTTTCTGTTTTTATATAATCAATGAGAGTATAGTAACAATCGATGAGTTAGAATGCTTGAAAGGAACCTTTTTTAATCTGTTGCTTTCCATTCTTTTTGTTATTTAATACATGAAGTAGGATAAATTTTATTTTTTTCATTCAGGTGATTCGATTAAAATTATTTCTAAATTGAAAAGTGTGATTAACTTATGCAAGGTGAACCACTGGCGTAGCTAGTTCTGTATCAAAATTCCTTCGGGGCCCTTTTTTAGATGTGAGAACCCTGTTAGTGGGACTGTAGTTACATATGTTGGGCTCCTGTTGCTTGGGGACCCCGTATTATTGATACGGCGGTAGCTACGCCCCTGGGGTGTGAACCCAAAGTATTGCCCTGATTATAAAAATTCATTATAAAATAACCGTTTAGTATATATATATATATGATAATGTAACTTTTGTATCATTGGATAGGTCCATTTTAATTGGTTTTTAACACGCTTTTATTAGCTTCACCATTTTGTCTCGAAATCTTTGAACTCGATTTTTACCCACTTCAAAAGGTCAGATTAATTCGAAATTTTGTACACTTGTCAAGGACCGCGCGTGATGACATTACAATAATTTAATAATTTTGTTCCATTGTCCTGATCATGACCATCAGCATAAACGATTTCCCATTTCCAGATTTGGCGACTAAAAGATTAAATTACAACCTTAAAGCGAAAACACTCATGGTTAAAAAAAAGTTCTTTAAACAAACAAAAAAGTGTTCTTTTGGTGAGAAAGGGAAAGATGCAAGTTTCACAGAGAGAATATTGAGCTCTTTTTAGTAAAAAATATCATTCACTTTACATCTTCTTCCGCATTATATATTTCAAACTTAGCTCATCCAGATTTCTTTGCGCATTGTCATCCAACAACAGAACGCCAGATCTGAAAAGCCCAGGCCGCTTTTTCCGAATCACCTTTTTCAATTTTGAACAGGGTGTCACAGTACCGCGTAGGCACTGTGACACCCTGGTTCCAACCTCCAAAAAGTCCACTCAAAAGTAAACGCTTCTTCCGTATGCAAAGCCCTGAGTTTTTCTTGGAGGAGTTTTTGAAGCTTATCAAGCGGTATGACAAATGTCTGAATGTACTTGGTACTTTAAAGGAAAAGTAAAGTTATACACTTGCCTCCGAAAGTCTGCGTACAGGCGATCATCTTTCATATTTATGCAATGATCGCTAATTAAATGAAGTCTTTCTGAATCAATACTATTTTTTATTGATTCCTCTAACATAGTAAATTCAAATAGTATAAGCAACACTCACCTGAATATATTACATTAAATAATACAAATATTTATAACTTGAGTACGACACAAATCGTGTGCGTCAAAAGACTGCGTACATTGGAAAAAACCTTAATAATAATGGATTGTAACCAAAAGTTAATACTTTTTAAGCTATTCCGTTCTTTCTATAACTCTTTCAACATATTTGGCAAGGATTTTCTTCGTTGTTTCATCTATGGATATTTTGTTCCATTCTTCTACTTTGACAGATTTGAGCATTTCCTTGGATGTTATTACGTTCTCCCTGATTATTCTCTCGAGTAAATCCCACAAATGCTGTATTATGCTTAGTTCTGGATACTAGGTTGACATTCGGAATTGGTTTGGAACATGTCAGAACAGCCATAGCTTCACAATGATTTCACAATGTGAGTCATTTGCTTGGTTTCTTTGTGCCACTGAAAGTAAAAATCATCACTCACCTCTAATTTCTTGGCATATGCTTTGATATTTTACTTCAATTAGTTCAAGTAACCAATTTTGTTTATTGTTGATTCAATAAATTTCTAGATTACCAGCCGAAAGGCTTCCAATTCCAATGCACCCACAAACATTATACCTCCTCTTCCATGTTTGATAGACGAAAAAAGATTCTCTTTCTTAAGATCTGTCCAGAAATTTTTGCAGGCATATTTTTGTGCTTTTTTATGCTAAATTCCAAAAATTACTTTCAATTGAATATATTACATTTTTCTAAAAAAATATTCGTCCTTTTTAGGTATTTTTTGGCAAAGGCCATTCTCTTAGCTCGGTTCATTCGAAAGACGAATGGTTTCTTGAGTACAACTCGAGCATGATAGTCATCCTTTTTCAGTTTTCTTCGAATTGAAATTAAAGTCACACTTTTTTGCAATATCTCAGCAATACTTCTAGCTATTTGTGAAGCTTATAGTCTGGGATTTATTTTTATAGAGCGTATTATACAAAGCACGATTCTCGAGGTGACTGCAGACGGGCGGCCGGATCTTGGCTTGGACGTTCAAGTTTTAGTTTATTTGTAGTTTATGAACACGTTTGAATCAATGAATGTCTCCCATTATATCAATTTTCACAATTGCTTTAAAAATTTCCCCCTTTTCTGAAAATCTATGATGATTTTTCTTTCAATAATATATGGATCTCTATTCTGTTGCCTGTCATGAAACCACAGCTTTCAAATCTCAAATCATAAATAAATCGTAAACGAAGCTTATAATTACTTAAAAACACGATTTAGTGCAATTATTTTACAATAAAAGGTCTTTAAATGCTCTATTTCGTAAGTGTACGCAGACTTTGGGCGCGGATGGTTGATGATTATTTGGTGGTCATCGTTTTTTCTCGTTAAGGTGAATTTTGCTGCTGTTGTTTGAATAAGGAGATTTTGAAGAATTGCTGACATGTATTTTGATTTTCTAAAGCTTGATTTTAATAGTAATTATAGCATAAACACGTAAGAAGGTTGCCTGTATGCAGACTTTCGGAGGCAAGTGTATGTCTTATTTTTAATGTCTCATTCTATGTTATGACTTTCCTACACAACTCTGACCACAGTCGCAGGGGAAACTTACATTCCGACTCACCCTCGTACTTTTTTTTGTGTACTTAAAAGTACCGTAGGCGGAGCCTTTTCTTCTAGCACCTCCAGAAGTCTTAAGACGTTGCTGGATATTTATCTACTTTAAGCTTTATTTATCATCATAAGTTATAAATATCGATCCAAAACTAAAAAGACTGGTTACTGAAATAGAGAGCACGAATTTTTACTTATGTAATACTCTCATCACTTCCACATTCTCAAAACAAAATTATCGCGTGTTTTTAAATATTTAACTATCACGTGTTTCTATCCAAGATGCAAAAAGAAAAAAACTAAATACTTTGTAATAGGACTTTTGAATTTGTTGTTGGAATTTCGAATGGAATGGTTTTGTTTTGTGTCGTGGAAAAAAAAGTTTATGAATAGTCTAAATCGCAGACCTATGACGCCACCTTTAACTATTAGCAAGCAAATGAGATTAGCGGCGGAACTCGGGGTAGTTAAGACAAGTTCTCTCGTAATTAGAGCACAAGGTCATTAACCCTTCTTAAGAGGGTGGCATTTTTTTTATCTTTTGTTGTGCTCGGAAGCGATAATGATCGATGCAGGAATGAAGTGTTCTGCTCTTTAGCATTTTCTCCGCTGAGGACCTTTTGAATTAATTACACAAATGAAGGGGGAATCTTCCTTTGTTGTGCCCCCGAAGCTTTATAAGATCATTTATTGTTAATAAGAAAGAAAATATTCAGAATGTAGAGTTATTGCCATAATCTGCCATTAAAAATATTTTTTTTCTGATTATTCTATTTCTAATTACTGTATTTACTCGAATCTAATCCGCACTATTTTTCCAGGGTCAATGTTACTGAAAATTGGGTATGGCTTAGAATAGAAGGCAAAACATTTGTTGGATGGGGTAAATTGAGTTTCTACCCCTTTTAAAAGGAAAACTATAACCGTCCATTCTAGTCACTTGCATCGATGAGTTATCCCATTTTGCAGTTTATCTCCAAGTATATCCTAAACATCGTTGTCTGCTCGTATCTAGGAAATTTTTTTTTTGTATATGCTTTCTTTTAAGGTATCCGACTACGTTTGGAACCGTGATTTTGCAAAAGCGCATAAATGAATAATTTTCATGATATTTAGTGTCACTTAGATTAGAATACATGTATAAAATCGTTTTAAGGACATTTTGACAAAAAAAATTATTTAAATACAATATTTTGGCACAAAATTTGTGATTTGGTCGTTCTTTGGTGACCATATCTTTGATTGTCAGCGTGAATTAGAGGTGTGGGATTCTCGAAATGAATCGACGTTTTAAAATTCTTAAAATATGACTTTATTAAGAATATAACTTACATTTCTAATAAATTAGATAAACTTATATTAAGCGAGAATAAACCAACATACAGCAAATGTTAAACCTGATCGCATAACTTAGATCACACACTTATCTAAATAATTATATTATCCGCCTACTTTCAATTCTGATAATATTACAAGTCCTAATATCAAATAATCAGTCCTACCTTAATTCGAGCTAAGGTTCTATCACGGTACGAAGATCCTAGGCGCGCGTGCAATGGTATGCACCTTGTATTACTGGTTTACTTTCTAGGTAACTTTACGAGTGGCTGTCAATTCACGCTTGTATCTCTTCAAACATAACTTACCCCTAAATTGTCATCCTGCTTACTGAAACTTCTGTTCTTTTAAAAGCTATCTTATTTGCATTTCACAATTGCATTTCATTCCTTGGATTTAGGTTGGAAAAGATTTGCCATTAATCTTGGCCGTCAAAGAACCCAGACGTTATGTTACAGAAAAGAGACACGTGAGCCCGTCACAAATTAACTTAGAATAATCTTTTTTCAAAATGTTCTCCTTTTGTGAAAAATGCTTCTATTATAATATTTTGCCTGTGTAAAGCTCAGACCTAATACTTGTAAAATAAATTATTAACTTTTTATAATTTCGCATTTTTATTTTCTTAAATATCGGATATCAGTCAACCTTTTACACATTTTTTTTTCTTTTCTCTAAAACGTGTAGAGAATTGGGGGTGCGGCTTAGAATCGATATCGGCTTAGATTAGAGTCAACACTAGAAATGTTTGTAAGCAACTTAAATTTTAAATAATGCGCGGTTAAATGAATAAATTTATACCCAAGATTCTCGCAGTTAAGGTATCCGACTACTTGCGACACACTTTTTTTTTTTGAAAAAAATGGAGATGTGGGGATTTTTTTGTGATTTTTAGATTTACTTAGTATATTTTAAGGAAAAAATCGTAAAATTAAAAACAGAAAAAAATTTATTATTATTATTAAAAGGGGGAAAAAACTGGTGAAAATGTACAAAAAATGACATAAACGGGGCCCGCTCTGTACAAAAATTTTTTGAACAAATTCTCAATTTTTCAATTTTAATGTGTTGCTTTGTTATTCATGTTTGAAATGACCTTCAGGATAATAGATATTTTAATTTTTACAAAAACTACAGCACTCTATTTTGTGACTATATGAAGTTGCTGAAAAAAACAGTGATTGTATTCACATAAAGGACTGTAAATTTTGAAATAAAACAGTGATTGATAAATTTGATGGTCAAAACACTTCTACGGTTATACAAAACATTCACAAAAAATTTCAGAATCAGCAAATTATTTTTCAAATTTTTTTCAACAATCACTGTCCCCGTTTGAGTTTTTCGAAAAAAAAACACATTTCGAGTAAAATGCATTTTAAAGTTTGACATCTTGTGTAAAGCTATGGCATCTTCTTTTATTAAAACACTTGTACTTTTTGTTCTAGTGAATGGAAAATAAAAAGCTTGGTATTTTTATTTTTAAAAAACTGATCTGTTAATCTCTTTTGAAAGATGAACCAAACATGTTTCCAATATATCGAAAAATGGTTTGAAACAAATAGAACAGGAAATAACAGTTTTCAATGGTATTTTTTGACTTCATCGCAAGTAAATTGGGCAGATATAGAAAACTGTGTTAAGTTTTTATCGAAAGAAATGCACGATATTAAAATAGATGCAATTGTCTGTTTGAAGAAATTAGAAGACTGAATATATGTTTAATTTCTATTAAATTGGAACAATTGGAAAAAATCAGTGTGCTGAAATTAATATGGGTGGAAATACTTGATCGTTTCAAAGATGAACACTTTCCATATGATAATTTAGTCATTCTTGTTGAATTTACGTTGTGCTACCCTGCTACTAAAGCAGGCGTTGAAAAAGTTTTTTTTTCTGTTGGTATTGATTTTTGGACAAGTGAGAAATCAAGACTGAATGCAGATATTTTAGCTGCTGTACTTGCCGTAAAATTTAGTATGAAGGATATTTTTTTTACACCGAAATTTCCGATACATTAGAAATTGATATATTGACAAAAAAAATTATTCAATGGGAAAATACTCACTAAGTAAATAATTAAAAGGAATGCAAGCGTAATTAGCTTTTTTTTATTTGAATTAATAAAATGCTTTCACATATTTAAGTTGCAACTTTTTCTTAAATTTTTTGTGCGCGCTCGTCGTTCTTATCATTGTAAAAAAAACTGGTCACCTTATATTTAACAAATCAGAATCCCACGAGGAATCAAGTTATAAGATCACACACATGCCAGTTTCTAACTTTATCGGTAGTTCACGGTGCAAAATTACAGAGTTCCTCAACAAATAATTTTTTTCTCTCAGTTTTAGTACTTTAAAAAAAAAAACAATGTACAGATATACTAATGAATCGTTATCGTTTAAAATGCAACTCTTTCCTAGAAATAATAAAAACGTAAATAATTCCGTTGTTGGTGCTTCTCTGGTTTCTGTAAATATAATTAATCACTTTCATTGCTCATAATTTTTTTATTCTATTTACTTACTCGTGATATGCATACAATTTTTGTTTTCAGCTCGTTGAGATTGACTTATGTAATATTGTTCGCTACTCGTGTTTCTACTTGTTTAACATTCTGTATCTTGCAGGATATACGAAACCCGTGACTTGTTGTAAATTTTAGCCAACACGAGTCTGATAAGATTGTTCTAAAGTCACTATTTACATAAAGTAGCCTTTGCATCGTAAATGCTCATTTCGAATTCAATGAATGAGCTTTCTCTTTGTAGGAGTTATCAATTTCGAGAAGGGATTTTTGAAATAAATTTTGGACTTTTTCCATTAATTGCACTCTCTATTATAATTATATATCTCTATTATAGTTAGTAGACCTATTACACTATATGTGTGTGTGCATTATACATATAAATTTTATATATAATGTACAATTTAATTTATGAGGTGAGTAATAATTGTTATGAATGAATATACCATTCTATTTTGTTTGACATTTATTCCCACTGATTGACTACGAAGAATATATATATATATATATAAGAAATCGTTTGGTTTAGAATATTGTATTTATACTAAAATTGTGTTCTTGAGTTGAATTCGAGGAATGGAAAATTATTTTAAAAATAATGTAAAGTCAATAAAAAAGACTTAATTTTTTTATACGTAATATATTTGTTGGTCTAGTTTTTATATCATATCTAAATTATTTTTTGCGAGTTTTCAACTACAAACTTTTTTTAAAGAAAACTTTTCTTTGAGAGAGTGATCTACTGACACGTAGTCTTTGTATCATAAATGTTCATTTCGAATGGAATGAATGAATGTTGGTTTTGTAGAAATTATCAATTTCAAAAAGATTTTAGAAAATATTTTTTGAACTTTCCAGATATTGTAAATAAATGTGTATTTTATCGAAATGTAAAAGAAATGTTCCTGGGAAAAAATTAGATATAATTTACTTTTTATTGATTTGATAGTTATTGTATTTTTTAAAATCATTTAAAAATTGCCCATAAAAACTTTCGTATTTTAGTTTAAAATTTCAGTTTTAGAATTCTTAGCCTGCTTTTTAAAACATGTCTTTGAAATGAATGACCAGAATAATTTACTTTTTGTTATACAAGGAAGACAGTTTTCCTCTTGAAATAGATAATACGTATTTAATAAGACATCAATGGGTTGAAACAATGGGTCTAAGTTGTCCAAAGCATCATATTCTAAAAAAATACTGAAAACTTTAAAATTTGAATGTTGTATTGCGAGGAAAATGTTTCAAATTTTGCTTTATCTGCGATCTGTAATAATGTTCAAATTATTGTTAAAAGTGAAATTTTATAGATCGCAAAAAAAGACAGATATGCTATCGTAAGCCTTCGTCTTTTATTTTATTTATCAGTAATCTTTTTCCGTGAACGTTTTACTCTTTTTCAAGGTCCTTCTCTAAAAGAATAAGCCTAGCTTGAAATGAGTTCTCAAATATATTGAAACTTTATTTCCTACCCTGTGCATATTGAACTTACTTCATTTACTTCAAAAATGTTATGTTACGCCAAACTGTGTCGTCAAATAACAAGCGTAATTTGATCTTATTTATCAAAACCATGTTATGATTTAACTTTTTTTATGATTTATAACCCCCTGAAGATTCGCCGTGTAGAGGGGCTGATGCCTGTTTAATCCGCCGAGATTCAAATTTCTCCTCTTGGGGTGATTCGGAAGTTTAGAGATGTGATAGCTCAGAAACCGTCCTCGCGTCACGGAACTGTGGTTCAAAATAACGAACTTCGTCGCTTAGCCTCCGTATAACTTCTTATTGCAATTTTAAATTACAAAATGCCAATATTTTTATTTTTGTTTGAACTACCCTCTGTTGCGGAAAGACCTCACTTATTTTTGTGAACATTGTCCCCTTGACAGAAAAATAGAATGATGCCTTAGTCGTGTAGTAATGCGAAGGAGAATTTATTTACGAGACTTTGTTGGTAAGTGGTTTAAAACTGACAAATCATTAAAAAAAAACTTAAAGAAAATACACGTTCAACATGTTAAAAATAACCTACATTCATTTTATTTTACTCTGGAATCAAACATGAAAGTTCGTTTTATTAAAATATTTGCATTTTTGTAATTGGCGATGCCAAACGTTTTTTCTCATCAGAACACGGCACAGCATAATTGCAGGAACTATGACCGGACATTTATTAGTTTTTCCAATGAATGCAACTGCATGCGTCATCGGAAAACTGCGAGTGAACGTTTTATCAAACATAAAGAGTACTAACAGTTTTATCTTAGAAATTCTCTATTTCTTATTAGCTAACACAAGTCATACTATCTCAATTAGTAGTTAGGACTAGACTTCAGTGTTGATAGTGAAACAAATTTTTAGTGCGAAAGTGTTAGAGTAATATATGAATTCTATTTATCCGACGAGTATATTAATGCTATTTTGAAGGTAAGATTTTAAATTTTTTTTTGAAATAGTAATTACTCCATCTAATATTATTCCTCTCCTAAGTTTAGCTGTATATGTTTTTTTTTCAGTTTAAAAATACGTTTTACTTATCGTTCACCTATTATTTTCATTCATTATCATTTATTCCATACTATTGTTTCTTCTAAAATTTAAATTGAATTTCGTTCACTGTTGCCTTATTCATTTTATTTCATTTCTTAACTTGTGAATTATTACCTAAATTATTGCACTAAAAACAGATACCTGCTTTCGGTGATGTACTAGGTACAAAGATTGATGAACTCTGTAATAACTGTTCATAATCTGCCATTAGAAATAAAAAAAAATTAAAAAAATTATTTGACATAATTAAGTTTTAAAATTAAACGTGATTTAGGTATTTTCTAGTGTTCTCTTAAGCCGGAGAGGGGAATTAGTTTTTGAAATTTTGTGATAACATTTTCCTACGGTAAATTTTGAATCCAATTTTGATTCCAAGAGTCAAATAATTTTTTCGGTTGTGTAAAAGAGAGAAGGGGTACATATTAAGGGTTTCATGATGTATATTTTTGAGGTAAAGTATATATGTATAAGAACGTAGAACTTCTGGGGATCTTTTACAAAAGCTGATGCTTAGGAAAGTAACTGAATTTCGAGATGTTTCAAAAAGTCTCTGGAATTTAATTTACTAATTATATGTTAGACAAGAAATGTGTAAAATATCGAATTTAGGTAAACAAATGTGTACTCAAATATTCTCCTCTCTCTCCAAGTGCGTTTTATAGTAAAGTTAAAAAAAATGCTTTTGATGAATAAGAAACGCACGTTGAAAGGAATTTGATGTTGAATTGCTTACAATAATGCACTTTATTTTTTTAAGCTTCAACTATGAAATTATTTCGAATAATTTTTTGGAATCAATTGATATTTTTTATAATTATTTTTGACAGAAACTAATAAAACGATTTATTTTTAAAAAGTAGTCTTTTTATTAATTTGAGTATATGTATATGATTTCAATTGCTAAAAACGATATATTTAAATTTAAAAAAACTACAAATTTTATTTGCATTAAAGAAAAACTCGGTTTTCTTCCTTTTTTATTTTTTTAAAAAGAAAAATCCAATTTCTGTTTAAAATTTTGTTTCAAAAGAATAAAAAAAAACAGTATATTAAATAAGAATCAACACACACAAATCCTTGCACATTAAATTCAAACCAATCATGTTGATCAATTACTTCCGATTTAAGTTTAAAAACAACGCTATATCTCAAGAAAAAGAAAATGAATCTTTCTAGGTTTTTTCCAATTCATTCATTTGCTCTTTATTCGTGATTCATGTCTTGCCACATTTTTTATGCAACACTTAATTGATATCTGGGGTTGCTCAGATTCTCTTCTATTAAGTAACCAAATGATTTCTCGGCATTTCATTATGCCATAAGTAAGCAATTAAGCTGTGCATTATTCAATAAATTAAAATAATGTAAAAGTTACGCAAAAATGGAATTAACATAATGCATCGATATCAGGACCTGAAAAAAATTAATTGAATTGATATTTTTTATTCTTTGTTGTGTTGTTGTGTTAATGCCATTTGTATGACTGTGTCAGATCGTGGCCCACTAAATTCATCGCAGCATAGGGCTAGATGTACGCCTGTCGTTAGCCGTAACTTTGAGCACCATTCAGGTGGCAGTACGATTAGGCTCGGTTCCATCCCAATTTTGAGGAAGAGCGCTCTGGAGGTGGTTAGGGGCCTCCCACCTCTCTTCCATCAACCTCACGAGAGGACTTGTGGCTCGACGGCTATTTGGAGTACCTCTGTGTCACACAAGCACTGTTTCTTTTCAAACATTCCTGCCTTCTCAGGGATTCGAACCCAGGTTCTACGGCACAGCTGTCGGCATGACTGATCATTATACCGGGTAGGCGGCTTATTCTTTATTTGTAAAGTCATTTAGCTACTTAATTTTTAGAGATAAGATTGATTTTTTTTCAATTCCTACTATTAGCTCACATTCTCTATTTATTTATCTTTGTGGATTTTTAAATCGTTAATAAAATACATTTTAAAGCGCCCAATTAAGCTGAAATTTTATATACACGATTATTTTGGATGACAATACAATAATTTAATTATAATTAGTAAAAATTAATTGATTAAAACTAATTATTTAAAGAATTACAAATATACAGCCACGTTGGCATCATTTTTGGCGACTGAGGGACCCTTTTGGCAACTTGTGTCAAAACTTGAAAAGGTTTTTTGTCACGTTTTAAAGCATTTAGTTGAACTGAAATTGTATAGACACGATTGTTTTGGATGAGAATACGATACTTTAATGGTAATGAATAAAAAATTAATTACCACTTAATGTTGTGGTTCTGTCACATGTATATACATATTTATATTGTAACTATTTAATAAAAAGTAGCTAAAATAAAATTTTTCTTTGTTGATCTAAGTAGGAATTGGCTTAAAATTTTTTTTATATTACTTGTTTGATGACTGTTTTATTAACATCGCTCTTTTTAAAGCTACACGAGGGCTATTGGTGACGGATCTCATAATTTTGAATCAGGGTTTTGATTCAGCTGTCATCCTAGTCAAAAAGGAAGATACCCGATTTTATACCTTACTCTCCAAACTTTAACACAACGCCTAGGTGAGGACTTTGAGTCTCGACAGATTTAAACGTGTGTCACCTCCCTCTGCACCGCAGATTTTTAATGCAATAGGGCTCGAACTCTTGACTTGTTCGCCACCATGACCGGGGCTGCGGTAGCCCCGTGATCAAGGTATCGAATCATGGCAGGCATGTCATGAGTTCAAGCCCAGTACCACAAAGACCCGCCGTGTAGGGCAGCGATGCACGTTAAATCTGTCGAGAGCTGAAACGATCTCCCATTAGTGTGGTAGTTACGAGAGGGGGATGCCAGCTCAGGTGTCGTCCACGTCACTTGACCATGGTTCAAAATTACGTGGTCCTTCGCCAAACCCTCGTGTAGCTGAACAGCGCGACGTTAATATTCACTCACTCGCCACCATGACGACTTGGTTACTCCAGCCATATTGGTTTCATGAAATTTTTTATTTAATTACTTTTATTGTGATGTGAATTTTTTCAAGGACGTTCTCATTAAATCCATTGTTTTTCGATGTTTGGAGAAGCAGGAAAATTGTGTTCAACGCTTTTTTTTTTTTTTTTTTTTTGCGTGTGGGTTTAAAGTAATCAACGTCCTGTCCTATTTTACCAAATTATCCTTGAGTATTGAAACATGAAAGTTCTTTTAGTATACAAAGTATCGTGAGGTAATTATGATCTTTAAATTATAGAAAATTGATATATCCTGTCGTTTGGAAAATTACATCTCGATAGGTTTATGATAAGTTGTGTGTGCAAGTTCCATGCAAGAACTTTTTTTATATTCCGTTTCGGCCTCTCGAGAAGGAATCGTGATGCTTTTCTAATGCAACGCAACATGGTTTTCTCAAAGTGAACAGAAATGTAATAAAGTTTATTGTCAAAAACACATGGCTGCGGTAGACCAGTTGTTATGGTCACGAACTCGTGGCCAGTGAGTCGTGAGTTTGAATTCTAGTGCCACTGAAGATCTATCGTGTTGAGCAGGCCTGTCGAACTCGTATGATATATCGGGCTGCAAGCTCTATTTCATAATAAGTTAAGCGCCACATATTTTTAATGTTCAAAAAATTAATAAATATATTCGAAATAAATGTACACATTTTCTTTAATAATAGCAAAAGAAAAAACAAGTAATATAAAAAAAAAATTTTAAGTCAATTCCTACTTAGACCCATTAAGAAAATTTTTATTTTAGCTACTTTTTATTAAATAGTTACAATTAATATAAATATGTATATACATAGGACAGAATCACAATATTAAGTGGTAATTAATTTTTATTAATTATCATTAAAGTGTCATATTGTCATCCAAAACAATCGTGTAAATAAAGTTTCAGTTCAACTGAATGCTTTAAAACGCGAGAAAAAAACCTTTTCAAGTTTTGGCACAAGTCGCCAAAAGGGTTGCTAAGTCGCCAAAAATGATGGCAACGTGGCTGTATTTGTAATTCTTTGTATAATTAGTTTTAATCAATTAATTTTTATTAATTATAATTAAATTATTGTATTGTCATCCAAAATAATCATGTAGTATATAAAATTTCAGCTCAATGGAGCGCTTTAAAATGTATTTTATTAAGGATTGAAAATTCCACCAAATTCCAATAAATAAATAAATATAGAGAGATAGTGAGCTAATAGTAGGAATTGAAAAAGAGTATAATTTTTAAAAAAATTAGCAAGTTCTGCCTATTTTACTTTTATTTATGCGTCGGTTTGTTATTTTATAAAATGTACGTTACGCAAAAATGTGTCCGTTGCGGGTCGCACGCGGCCCTCGAGTTTGACATCTCTGGTGTAGAGGAACTATTCGCGGATCCGCACACACTCAGGTTTTTGAATAAATCTAAGTGGATCTGGAATGTAGACTATTGGCAACAAAATGCATTTAAGGGTTAATTGTAGTCCTCTTCCCTTTATGAGCTTCAGAATTCAAGGTTCATCGCCAATAAATCGCAGTTGGTTCAAAGAGCGTATTACTCAAAAATCAGTTTAATAAGCACATACTTGAGTTGTACTGTCGAGTATTTATCAACTAGCATAGGAAAGAGTTCTAACTCATCTCATGCCACGTGTTCGATTTTTCTATTACCATATTTTCGTCAAGGACAGAGTAACGTGCTGGTTGAGTACCGTCTACGCCTAATGTTAAAAAACAATTCTCGAATTCGAACACTTAATAGCTTTATTAGGTAAAAAAAAGTACTCCTACATTAATATCCCGACTTCTTTATCCTAAAGAGAGCTGCATATACAGGCGGACCTTTATTTAACGAAGTCGCTAAATCCCACAAAAAAGTTCGTTATATGGAACATTCGTTATACAGAGGTTCATCTTTCTCAATATACTTTATAAACCTCATAAAGCACATTGTAAATTCATAAACACTATATATTAAGAAAGTAATTATTCACACCTTTTTGTAAATTAATGTTTATTTATTTTATACATCTTACCCATAAAAAAAATAATAATAATAGAAGGAAAAAATGCAAGGAAAACAAGACAAAAAAATGTCGAAGTATTTTCAACATTTAGAAAATAATTTTATAATAAAATTAATGAATTTTATGGACATTTTCTAATTTAAAGAATACGAGAGTAATTTTAAGCATACATTATTTTATAACTAAAAAGTTCTAAACATACATTATACCACATGCGTCCTTAAATTTAATTACTCATAAAATCTGTAAATTTTATTTAAGTTTTTTTTTTAAGTTACGGCAATTTTTTTGTTCTAGGTGAGTCACAGGCCCCCTGTAAAACCAATTCAAGATTTAAGACCAACATAAAATGTGTTAAAAGAGAGAATAACTTGAAATGTCCAGAAATATTTTAAAAATAGGGAGAAAAAAAAATTGAATCACAAAAGAAAAAGTTCCACTTCGCAAAAGGGAGGTTATTTTACGAAGAAAATCGTGAAATGTTCATGGTTCCAGGAAAAAGTTCACTATATGGAAAAATTCGCAATATAGAGGTTCGTTATATGGAGGTTCGACTGTATATTGTTTCTCTACTCATTTTAGTCTGAGTTGATACTTTTTTTCAATTCTCCTACTATTAGCTCGCACTGTCTATGTATATATATTTATTTATATATATTTGTATATTTATTTATTTATCTTGGTGGAATTTTCAATCGATAATAAAATACATTTTAAAGCTCTGAATTGAGCTGAAATTTTATATAAAGGATAATTTTTGATGACAATATAATAATTTAATTATAATTAATAAAAATTTAATTGATTAAAACTAATTATTCAAAGAATTACAAATACAACCACGTTGGCGACTTAGCGACCATTTGGCGTCTTGTGTCAAAACTTGCAAAGGTTTTTTTTCTCACTTGTTAAAGCATTCAGTTGGACTGAAATGATTATACTTCAATTATAATTAATAAAAAGTAGCTAAAATAAAATTTTTCGTTGTTGATCTAAGTAGGAATTGACTCGAAAACTATTTTTTTATATTATTACTTGTTCTAATATAAAAACGTATTCTGTATTTCATTACCCATACATTAATGCTAAATAAGGTGTCATTCTACATGTTAAATAAAAATTTCCTTATGGAGTATTTTTTTAAAGTTTTAGAACCAGTTTTATAAACAAATGTATGAATTACCATGTTGCAAATTTTTATATAAAAATAGACATTTTACTGACTGAGAATGTGTTCCGAGTTTAGTTCAGACTCCTTTGCGTTTAAGGAAGGTAAGCCTTAACAGTGTGTCTCACTGCACTGTGTGTGTGTAGTGAGTTTTTTCCAATTTACTCTTCCGGTCATTTACTTCCCGTCACTCTTTTCAAAAGAAGATGATTACATATTTCTCAGTAACCGTAATTTCCGTTTCTCCTTGGATTCATTTTACGAGAATCGGAACTAGAGTTCAACTCGTAGCGCTCTGTTCAGTGCTTCGAGCATCGCTATGCAAATGTCTCACTGTAGCGCATTCAAATCTTCTCAAGTGTAATGGGTAATTTTGGAAATATATTGTAATTTAAGAATATGAAACATACTATTTTAAGTTTAATTTTCCAGATATATTTTTAATATAATTATATAAACGCCATAATAAAAGTGTGAACTCTGTTGCCCATGGATTTGATACTTTTTAAAATGATATCCTTTATAGGCGAGAAAGGAGAAGAAAAATTACCAATTAGTGTTCGAATTTCGGAAACTAATCATGATATAATTTATATTGTAACTGAAGGATTGAGGAGTAAACAAATATTGGGGTAATTTGTACAAAAATAAAATTTATTGTAAGTCGTTATATTAATCCATTAGTTCGAAATGTGTGATTTTCTTCTGACATTATGGTAGAGGAAAGTGAAACGAGAAAAATATTCAACAACCTCTGTTAATGTATAGTAATAAAAGACGGAAGTTTGAAATATACATAATACATGCATTCGTTTTTTTTTTAAATATTGTTACCAAATATTTTTTTATAAAATATAAAGATGATAGTAGCTATTATATTAATAGTCCAAAACATAGTGCTTAAATAGTTCTGTATGTTTATCAGAATGTGGTCACGGTAGCCTTGTATGGTCACGAACGTTCTCGAGTGGCGGATTCGAGTACCGATGCCACTGAAGATCCGAGACAGACACTTTTCGAGGAAGGACAGAACCTATAAAAAGAGGACTGTACTCCCTAAAGGAGGACAGTTGGTCACCTTAATATTAGGAACTGTATCAAGAATACTATCATCAGTGGATGTGTCAGATACGTCTAGCACAACTTTCGGTTTTGATTCAAATGAAGAATTTCGTTATTAACCGCCTTAGTTTCTTTTTCTATTATTTATAGGCTTTTTTTTTTGGTTTCTCAAATTGCTTATATGATTCACAGAAAACTTATAATTGTGTAGAAATTATGATGCACGCCTTATGTCAGGATCATGAATAAGAAAATGCTCCATACTTGTAGCAAATTTCAAGCCCTCGCGAATTAAACCAGCTGTTAATAGCTGAATTTCACCTGCGACTTCTTTATTATCATAAACTGTCATAGATTCGATTAAATTGTCTTCATCCAAAGGACATCCAATTTTTTTTTTTAATTTGTACCAGAGCAAAAAATTTGTGTAAAAGCAAAACAAAAAAATCGTTCACACAATTCGTGCACCATGTTATTTCAAAATCGTGTAAAAAAAAAAAAAGAATTGAGTGTAATGTAATTTTTTCAATATTTGATCTTGCGTAAAATTAGTATTTATTAAAATAAAATCTCTTCAAAAATACTGATTAATATATGCTTTAAACTGTTTGAAATGACTTGTCTTACTCCTGTTTTTCGGAAAATGTGTATTGGATTTAAAATCTGGGTTTTTTTTTTTTTTTTGATGAATGGAATTTTTCAGTGAAGGGGGAATATTTTAAAGTTCAAATAGATAAACATATTTTACCTGGCATATAATTAAATAAATGCACAGTTATTAAAATACCCCTAGCAATATTGGAAGTTAGTTATAAATAAGCAAAAAAAGAAGAAAAAACGTCCCTTTTCTAGTTTAGGAAATAAAAGAATATGTGTGTATGAATTCTATAAGAATTTTAGCAAATATATGTTTTAACTTTTTTTTTTAACTTTGTTGAATTTATTCTGTACAATTATTTATTTGTTCATATATTTGTGTAATGGTTATCAATAAAATTTACTTTGCACTTTATCAATTTGATTATAGTGTATACGAAGTAAAATCAAATCGAATTCAAATAATTCTAAAATTTTCTGTGAGGTAATTTAATTTATCAGCACATTATATTAAAAATAGTTTAATTTCATCCATTGAAGATGATTCCGATACCACAATTCTTAAATGTTGTTAAGGAGCATTAAATAATTTAAAATTAAATACTATTACCTTGTGTAAGTAACCATTTGTATTGGTTTTGTCACGTTATTTTTCTGATTGTGCTATTTGTTTTACTTGTGGCTAGTTGTATCTTCGAGGTTTGCGAGAATTTTAAAATTCAGTTGTAAAATGAAACCAAATTGATTTTGAATGGAGAAAGATAAGTTAATTCCTAAGAGCTAACGAAGCAAGGTGAAAATGCTCATGAATAAATTTCCTTTTGGCAACATCAACTGTTTATTTTGTATTCGTTTCTGCGTAACAAAAACTCATTTCATTGATGAAAGAATTTCCTTGTTAAGGCACAATCGATTGAAATTTCACGCCACATTAGATTAAAATAAAGCAGGACATCAATTGTTTTTTGTTTACAAATGTTTTGAATTTATTTTAGACGGTTAAACAAATTCTTTGAGAAACGTTCCAGTTCCATTTGTTTTGAAAAAGTAAAATAATTACTAATTCAATTGAAAATGTGATCTATGGATTTTTTTCTTATGCTGTTAAATGTTTGTGCGTTTTTTTTAATTAAATGTGTACTGGAATTCTAAGTAAGAAAAAAAAATATATTTCTTTGATTAAAGTAGTTTGTGTGTCATTTAAATAACTAAAGCCTTTTACATCAAAAAGACTATTTTTAGATACAAAGAGTGAATTGTGAGTTTAAAATTATTTTAAAATGTTTTAACTATTTGATATATTTCTTATGAGATGTTCAAATGTTACTTGTTTTATAATTCTAAAATTTTAGCATACGATTCTTTTTAAAATTTCGATTAATAATCAATAGTTCAAATGTAATACAAACTTATCACGTTGATCTTGTAAAAAAATTCCATTTAAAATTGTGTGTTATTTCTGTTTAAAATATTCGGCACATCTGAGAAAATAAAAATCAAGATAAAATAAATTTCTCATATTACTATATTCGTTAAGAAATTAATATAGTGTGAAAAAGTTGATTTATTTTTAACAAAATATTAATATTATATATTTCAGTCTGTATAAGCAAATAGAGAAAAATATGAATTGTGTGTGTCTTTCTTTATTTTATCTCTTTAGTCGTCAATGAGCTGTAGTTTTTTAGCCATCGATAAATTATACGTGCCAACTTTTCAATTATCTGCTTTCACCAGTTTTGGGCTTTATTTTCAAAAATATGTAATAACAATGAGAGATGATTTTTTTATATTGTAATTCGCATTGGATTAAAGCACAAGAAACTACTTTAAAAAAAGATCAATCAATCCATTGATAATATTACAGTAACGACAATGAGGTTGATTCATGTGACGTCATAGTCACATGATAGTGAAAGCCACGTGATTCTAGCCAATCAATTCAAAAACTCATGTGACGTCACAGTCACACGATAAAAACTATCTTGTGTTTCCAGCTAATCAGTTCACGAGCTCCGGTGTTGCCAAGTTTTGCTCTTTGCAGAAACTTTCTCTTAAAAAGTACATACTTATACAAAATGCATTTTATTTAAAAGTATAAGCATAAAATATGACTTTTTTAATTTAAAAAAATCTTCTTGAAGAAATTTTTTTCCCTAACATTTTAAACATCTTTACCCAAATATGAAAGTTGAAATTTTATCTTGAGTTTTACAAATAGAACAAGTACAATTAGTTTAATGTTTGTTTTGAATTCAATGGAAAATACGTGTTTGTTTTTATCATGTGACTTCATGAATCAAGACATTTCTCAAATCAAACATGGCAGCTTCACAATGAATCAAGCCCATTGTGAAGCTGCTATGTTTGATTTGAGAAATGTTTCTGCGTTATTTGGCTTTCTTGGCATATTTTTGGCTTAAACGATTTTTCCACTTCAAACTATTTTTTTGACACAAGACACCTAGCTGACTTGGTAAAAATAATTTACTGAAATCACCAACATGGTATACTGTATACAATCGAAACGTAATCGTAACATATTTACTACGTGTAACAGTGGCGTAACTGAGAACATTTGGGCCCCCTTGCAAAGTCAAGTTAGATTTTACAAAGGGTAGGTGCTTGGTGGCAGTCTGAATTTGGGCCTCCTAGAACCCAGGGCCCCTCCGCGATGCGGGGGTGTACGTTACGCCATTGACGTGTAGTCATTGCAAAATAATTTTCGGTTGACGAATGAAATATATTGTTTAATCTCAATTTTCAATATTTGTGACCCAATTTTTTCAATCATAATTTTCATCTCGTGCCCCCTTCTATACAAATAACAATGTATTGAATGCAATAATAAAGTACTTTGACGCTGGAAGTACCATACGACCTTGATTATGAACCTTACAAATTATCAAATAAGTATTAAATTTTGTATATCTTACTTTTAAGTAATAGATATTATAAGTAAGGTACTTTTAAGTAATAAGATTAGTAATATATAATACTTTTCCCCTTTTTCTAATTTTTTAAATCAGAACAAATTGCAATAAACATGCAGCGTGCATTTTTATAATGTCAGAATATATTTTGTTTTACTTCCTTTCAGTAAATTAATAATTTGAATTTTTTTCTTTTATTTTCGACTTTTTGATATACTTGTTACCGCCACTTAGGGCTATCACGCCCCTCTCCCTCCGTAGGGGGAAGCGTCCCGCAGTTTGAGAATCGCTGGTTTAAAGTATAAGTAAAAATTTAAATCTCTTTAAAATAGGGGTCTTCAACAAGCTGAGTACATCATTTTTTTTTTTTAAACAAGGGAGGAGGAGGGGGGATGCTTTTTGACTACAACTATTCTAAGGGAAGAAATGGTGTTACAGGTTTATAATATAGTATGTATTGGTTTCAAAAACGTTAAATTGAAGTCGAATTAAAATACTTTGCGTATTAAAGATAAAAATCCACCTTTTCCGAAAACTTCTGTAATTTTACGCATTGTCAAATTTTTTATGTTTAGAATTATTTAAAACACAATAAAATTTTTGAAACATTCGTCATTTTGAGGAAATTTTTATCTTGAAGGGCATCAAGCAGATCACACACACAGTAAAATGCTTTAAATATCAAGAATAACAGACAAGGCAATTTTTCCTGAAATTGCCTCAGATTCAAAAGAAGGGCCACTAAAATGCGTTCAGCGGGTCATTGGTGGCCCACGGGTTAAAGACCTCCTACTTTAAAATATGAATATACAGTATTTACGCGATTCTAAGCCGCACTTTTTTTCCCAATATTAATGCTACTGAAAATCGGGTGCGGCTTATAATCGAAGGGGGGGGGGGACTCGTTTGATGGGGCAATTATGAATTTAAAAGTTTATAATACGAGTAAAATAACTAATTATTCACTTCTCATTAGTTCATATTTTAAATTTATTTTAGTTTTGTAAAAATGGATATCGATAAAATATTTTACGATATTTTTCATTTTTCACAAAAATGTTAAGAATTAGAAGTGCGCCTTAGAATCGATGGCGGCTTAGATTCGAGTAAATACGATATATATGTTATCGTTAAAGTGTGAAATCCGTTATTTCATAGAATAACTAGGTATTTCATGAATTAACTAGACAAGTTAGTTAAAGTGTATAAAATTATTGAATTCTACGATTTAACTAGGTATTCTTATAGAATAACGATTACTTGAGCGTTAAAGTATGAAATACGACATGCGAAAGTTCTTTGAACCGGTTCTAGCTGCTTTAGAAAGAATTTTTCCGATTAGATGGCCGAATGAAACAATTGTACTCTAGATATCAATTCAGTATTTGTCAACGAGAATTAATTTCCACTGAAGAAGTTCCAAATATTGATGTCGCAGGGAAATGATGAAATTAGGAATTTCAACAAATCTCTAAGGGATGATCAGTTGACGGGAGATGTTAAAATAACGTCTCTTCAAAGTCATTTCCCTGATGAAAGTGTCTTTTTATCAAATCCCTGAACTGTTCAGGATTTGCATTGGCAAAATGCTGTCTAGGGG
>BMAV01009020.1:11884-23703 GCA_019973955.1 Trichonephila inaurata madagascariensis
ATAAATATAACTCAAAACTAGCTGAAATATACCTAAAATAACGTACTTTTGTAAGCATCTTCAAGATCTAATCCTAATATAGATGACTTGGTAAAAAAAAGAAAATTCAAAATCCACTTACATTAAGAAAGTACTGACTGTTTAATAATTATTTAGTATATTAAATGCTTTAAGATACTCATTTTTTAATTTATACGTTACCTAACTGAGTGAACTTGTAAGAAGTCTTTTAAGCAATAAAAAAACTAAGTTTGTACTTTTGTCTCATTTATTATATTATTTTTAAATTTTGACTACATGTTCTTGCAAGTAATAAGTACTATTTGAGTAACAAAATCCCATAATAAGCCTATTAGTAACATTTTTTCACGTTTTATATTTTTTTTGTTGGAACAGTTTGAAGTGGCACGCATATATATATATATATTCTTTTTATCAAGTAATGACACGCATAATTTTTTTTCATCAAATAGTGGCACTCCTTCCAAAAAGATTGGCCACCCCCGATCTAGAATATCTATTTTTACTAGAACGTATTTCAGAAGGCATTAGAAATAAAAATAGCGTAAATTACATGACTGCACGTGTGAGACATGGGCATATGTAAATTTGTCAGCAATTTTCGAGCGTGTCAGATACGGGCAAATGCGTTAAAGGATTAAACTCAGAGTGAACTCATATTGCCAATATAAATATTTATAAATAAATAAACTTTTAAATTTTAAATGAATTTTAGAAGTTCTTAAAGGACAACGCCCACTTCATTAGAAGTACAGTCGAGCCTCAACTTAACGAAATCGCTTAATACCGAAAATGGCAAAATATTTATGATACCAGAAAAAAGATCGCAATATAGTGAAATTCGTCAAATATTACCACAAAAATAATATTAATAAACAGAATTTTTTTTTAAAAAAAAAAATGTACTGCCACTTAAATGCATTTCATAAAAATTGAGTTAGAGATATAAAAAAAAAATATGCGCATTATATTCAAGACAATATCTGTAAGTAAATGGTATTTAATTATCTCAAGGTAATAAGTTTCTGCTTTCCACTTTATTATTACCTACAATTTTATTTCTACAGTTCTTTTAAAGAAATATTTAATTTCATGGATTCCGTTTTTTAAAAAATTCTCATATTTTCTTTTTATTAAATATCAGATTTGCTTTGCTATTTCTATATCCATAAAATTTTATCGCTGTATATCAAATTACATGGCAATCAAGGCAAATAAAAAAACAAGAAGAAATATTCTTTTGGAATTTAATAAGCTTGCCTAGACAATACTTTTGAGATATTTAGTCTTACATCTAACAATAGTAGTGTATTTATTGAAACCAGTGTTGTATTTTCTTTTTGTAAACGTAATTAGATTTACAAATTATTCCAGAAACCAGGGATGAAAATTGTTGACGAAATATCATTAAATGGGTTTCTCGAAGATGAAACAATTTTATGTCCTTATATGAGTTTCAATGAAAATAAATTCAATTTAATTCACTTTAGATTTGTAAACAAGTTAATAATGATTATCAATCGTCTCGGGAATTGAAATGAAACCACACTGTTTGATGAAAACTCATTTCTATCTGATAAATATATTCATATGTTTTGATTATCATATGAACACACGGCTTTAAATGTTGATATTTTTTGCTTACGTTTTAAAAAAAGTCAATTTAATAATTGAAATTTTTTTTTGTTCTTTGTTATATTATTTTCAGATATTTAAGTTTTATTCTAAAAAAATGAAATTTAACAATAAAGTTTGAAATGTAAATTTGATGTTTTTTTTTTTTTTTAGTTAGCGATTTGATTGTTAAGCCAACTATTAAAACATTAAAAATTAAAATAATGTTCTATAAAACAATTAAAAAAATATTTAAAAAACTATTATTTTAATTTACATGCTTGAGTCAAATAAAATACAAAATTAGTGAACAATGAACTAGAAAATTATAAATAAAATGTAATTATAAAAATTCGATATTATGTTTAAAGTCATGTAAAATTAATAAATTTTTTTTGTCATTATTATCCAATTAGTAACATTCTACCGGTTTTATAACACTCCACACCAGTGCTTCTCAACGATATTTCCGACACAATGTTCAATCATTATTTTCATCACATTCCTCCTCACCATACAATAACAATGTATTGAATTCAATAGTACTATACTTTGACGCTAAAGTTGCAAAACGACTTTAACCTCTTAAGTGTTACCGGCATATATAAACGTCTCGCTCATCCAAAGCGTTAATTGTTCCGAACGTATATATACGTCTTTCTGAAATACAATCTTTTATTTGCGTTGCAAATCATTCCGGAGGCTTTGGAATACTATAAAAGGATCTTGGCAGTGTTTGAGAAAGAATTATTTATTTCAGAGGAGTTTATTTGTCCGGTATTAGTGGTCTTGTTTCGTGTCTCAAATTCGAGTCTCAATGCCACTAAAGCAGCGTTTCTCAAACTGTGGGGCGCGCCCCCTTGAGGGGCGTGGGGGGGGAGCGAACATATTGAAAGTTGAAAACTAAACATTATTCAAAACATTACTAATTTGCTGAAAGTAAGCAAACAAAATACTTTCTGACATAATAAAATATAAAATACACATTTACACTGATATAATACACTTATAAAAGTATCTGTACTGTACAATGTGTATTTTATTATTAATTTAACAATACTAAGATAAGAACAAGTTTAATAATTACCAGTGACCCCATGGGTTTGTATTAACACTTATCATGGGAATTTGAACGATGTATAATTAAAAAAAAAAATTCCTTAACTGCCGATTAAAAGTTACGAGGTTTGGTCCCCAATGTCACGGTTTTCTACGTAGACGTGCGTATTTTGATGTTTTTTAGGGGGAGGGGAGAGGAAAAGGAATAAATAAGCAAAATCCTCTGAAATAAGTAAATCCTTTGCAAAGACTGTCAAGGTCCCTTTATTGCATTCCAAAGCCTTAGGAATAATTTTATGGATAGCAGTGCCCAGAAAAGATCGTAATTCGGAAAGACGTTTATATACGTCCAGAAGATTAATGCTTTGGCTGAGCGAGACGTTTATATACGTCGGTGGCACATAAGAGGTTGAAGTCGTACTGTAGCTTTAGTATAAAAGTATAGTATTATTGAATTTTTTCAATACAATGTTATTGTATGAAAGGGGGCGAGATGAAAATGATGACTGAATATTGGGTCGCGAGGATTGAAAGTTTGAGAAGCACTGCACTAAAGGCCTTTCTGTGCATTGAGTGAATCATATTATTTAAATAAAATGTCATGCGGGATAGATACTTAAATTTTATTTTCCAAGGGAAAAAAAATTATATATTTACGAAATTTGCGAAATCTGAGGAGTTATACCGTAAACATATAACCATGTCTTAAAATAAGATACATTAAAAAAATAATAAATAATTTATCTATCTAAGAATGACAACTCAGTTATTTCCAAAAAAAAAAAATCAAAAATATTTATTTAAAGATTAGACTTTTAATGTTAATTAATTATATATTTTTTTTAATTACAATTACTTTTCGTGAGAAAAAGAAAAAGTCCAATGGTTAAGTAAAACATAGAAAATAATTATACTAATTCTTTATCAGTAAGTTGCAAGCCATATCGTTCTTAATATTCGCCAAGTTGGATGATAACACAACAATATGGTTACCTTGATTTTTATTGTTCCGTACTAGGGTTGCTATCGTTATTACGCATATTACCGTTTATTTTTATGGGTTGATTTTATGACGGTAATTCTATTAATTTCAAATGATTTTCACACACACACATTGAAATTAATGGATTTAGATAATATTTTTTTTTTACAAATAAGGCCATTTCCAAACTATACGGTTTCTTTATTGCAGCTTACGTCTTCTATCTTTGCATATTAAAAGTTTATTATGAATATATTGGTAAGTACCAGGAACTTTTTAAAAGAGAAGGAGGGCTCCACTTCCGATTTTTATGGACCTAAGGAAGGGCCGAATTCACACTTATTGTCTATTTTGTTTTCAAAAGGTTTGTATTTGCCCGGCGGTCGTTGTTCTTGATTAAGATTTTGCTGTTAATTTTCTCCAGTCTGAGGTTTATATTTTTGAGCATTTATTTTTTTCATTTTACTCCGCAATTCATTTTCATTATTTTCCCCCGGCAATTTCAATGTTGTTCTACCTTTTTTAAATCTTGCTATCATATTTTCCCATCTTGTTTTGGTGAAAAAAAGTACATTTTTGCTTAAGTTTTTTTTTTTTTTTTTTTTAATCTTTAAAATGTATTAAGTTCTACTGTCTTACACATTTTCGTCAAGCAGAAGCCACTATTTTCTCTTTTCATATCGAGTTTCTAATGCTAGGCTGTCATCTTCAATTGAATACTCCAGGGCGCTGAAATCTTGTTTGGCATGATTTTGCAACCGAGCCAAAAATGCCTTTGGCGCGTAGTACACTGATAACAAAGTAGCTTCTAAATAATGCATATCTGATTAATTATAGTTATAAAATTAACAGGATTTACTCATCTAATAATGAAATTTATTTGAACAGTTTTGAATGCTTTATTGAAGAAATTGCTATTTTTATTGATTTTTAGGCCTTTCAATAAAGTATCTTTCAACTAATAAATTCAAAATTACATTAAAACGATTCTCTGACTTTATACTGCATTTGTAACAATACATGGTATAATGGTTTTAATACTGTAAAAAGGCGGAATATCGAAGTTTTTAATAAAGAAACAGAAAAAGAAAGATTTTTCTGCAATTAAAACAGTTTTTTAATTCTTCCAATAGGAATTATGCTTACAAATTATTGTAATGTCTCTCTTACAAAACAGATTATTTTTTTTACAAGCTTCTTGGGGAATTTTGCTGCACTTTGTTATTTGATCCATTCTTCTTATTAGAACATCTGAAAGAAATTAAAATTGAAAAATCATTGGAAAAAAAAAGGAAAAAAAATATTTAATATATGAAATTAATATTTAAATAAATAAGAGATTCACATCAATTAATAAATTAAAACCAAGCTAACTTTAGAGAAGACTTTATAATTTATTTTATATTATTAATTTTTTAAAAGTAAAACTGAAATTTTGTTCTTGTTTATTATCATCAATTTATTCGTTTAAAAGTAAAGTAATCAATCGACATTTCGTGATTGATGTTTTGTAATATATCATTCCTTAAAAAATTATAAAAAAACTTCTTTCTTTAAAAGATATATGAAGTAAATTTGTGATTTAATCATATATACACCAAAAAGCCAAATTTATTTTAACTTGGTGGTGTATTGGATTTTCTACTATGATAACATCTATCGACTAATGTGACTAGGCTAACTGCTTGGTCATAGTCACGAACATCGTGGTCAGTTTTATTCCTGTACATGGTGGGAGCCCTGAAGACCCATAAAACACAACGTGTAGAGAGGGGGGGGGGGAGTATGCGAAATTTGTAGACACTCAAAGTTCTAATGTTATTATTTAGTGCAATTACTTTCAAAAGCTTGAAGAGGTGTTTGTAGCTCAGATGTCATCCTCGGAATTTAACCATTGCTCAAAATTATAAGAATTCTTGCTATCCTGCTATACTTCTTACGTTGTTACATTCTAATAAATATTATTCGTAACAAACAGATTTATCCGTTCTCCACATGGAGACTTTAAATAACGTAACAGTCTATTCGGATGGGTAAAATAATTTATAATGAGGCTAAATTTTTCAAATAAATGCCTTAACATTTTTAAGTGAACTGCAAATTAAAACGATTTAGTTAATACATTAGCATAATCATTCAGAGTAACATCGCTGAATTAAACGATATTATTTCCCAGGCCATCTGAAAAAAAATGTTGCGGTAAAGATAGAATAGACACCAAAATATTAGTGAAAATACAAAAATGTGAATTTGTTATTATTACTATTTGGTACTTGAAAAATATTTCAGCATCAAGTTAAAAATACCATCGTCAACCATAGATTCACTTTCACATTGTGTGCTACACCTGACATATGCTTAACTTAAGTAATTCGATGGTTATGCCATCTGTCAAATATAAACAGCTACAATGAAAAAAAGGTCTTACAAATATGCCAACAAAAAATAATTATTATTGGCAGAAATAGGCTTACAGCTTCTTCCAAACATCAAAGAGATGCTCCTTAAAACTTTCTGAGAAGTATGATCAACGGTTTTGATTTTTATGTGATACAAACAAACATTCACATTTATATATATGTATAATTCTTCATTTCAGAATCAAACCATGGTGAATATTAGTATTTCTGGCTCTAGCAAAAGAAAAATTTTTCTAATAAGTGGCTTGATTTAGCCGAGTAGCTATGGCAACGACACACATTATTTTTTTGCTTTAAAATTCATCGCGAAAATGTATATATATCATCACATTTAGTAATATAACATCACATATAGATATGTCATGAAACTCGCGCTTTCTGATTACATGGAATACTTACTTATATAATTTTGACATTCAAATAGGCATTTTTGTTCCCATTGATACCATATCAGATGGCACAGATGGCATTGGAGGCATCCCAGATGGCATACCGCTCACTCCTGGCATTCCGCTTACTCCTGGCATACCGCTTACTCCTGGCAGGCCACTTGGCACTGGTGGAGCCACTGTTTAATTATTGAAAAATATTGTATGTAATAAATGGGAACCCATTGTTAGGTGTGCCACGGGGCTTCCTTTTCTACCTTTGTCTCATTCTAGGATTTTTTTTTTCTTAATGGGATTCATTAATTACTATATATATTGTTATTTATGTGCTTTCAATTATAATGGTCCGAATAACTGACAAAAAGTTCCTTTCGATAAATCTCTAATAAATACAATAAATGTCCTTTTAAAAATAATTATAAAAACTGCATAAATTCACTTTAACACTAATTTAAAGGTCTCTCAGTTATGGAACGCAACACACTTGAAATAGTAATCAATATCTCATGAGACGAATGAAATGCACAATAGCTGCCAAATCTTATCTTTTCATTCTCCCTCCACTGATTGGACAATGTGGATAAACCAGACATTGTAGACGATTCAAGAGGTATATATATTCAAATATTTATTGAATACTGTATGAGAAGGTATCAGAAATTGGATATGCTATAAGCATTAATTTATTAAAAATACCTATGCCATAATATAATAGGTCTATTGATTTCAAAAACCTGCTATAACTACAATGTACACCAAACATTAAGCAAGTATGATACAAGTACACCATACATTAAGCATACAGAATTTGTTGACGGAAAAAATTCTTCAATTCAAAAATGATTAGCTAATTTTACGGAAATTGAAATCAATTAAAATAATTTATTAAGAGATATTGTTCTAAAGCTTAAAAATAAAGTTTTATATAAATGAATGAATAAGAGAAACATTTACTTACTTGAAGGCATTCCCAATGCTGTAAAATTTAAAAACAAAATTGTTATTTGTTATGTTCAAAAATGTAAGAGTACAATTCACATTAACCCTCTCGCAGTGGATCCCGCGATTTTCACGGGTATGTATATTTTTCGACTTTTTAGCTGTGCAATCCATTCTGTTCCAATTTTTGTTTTCGCTTATGCTTTTATGTTCATATTTTGATGATCTAAGACTATTTTAAAATAAATACTCTTTTACAAAAGCTTTTGAATATTTAAACTCTAAAATGTATATTTAATGTGAGGATTTGAAATACGTAACGAAACAATATGCAATTTTTGAACCTACTTTGATAAAATTTCTACACAGCGAGAGGGTTAAAATAATATAATTATATATATATATATATACTATTAACTTACAATTTTTTCATGTATAGCAAAGTCGCTTTAATAATATCAGCACTCAAAAATTGTTCACACATACAACACTCATACACCTATTCGTGCTATAAGTACTGATTACTTTAGTACAGTTACAATGAACTTAAGCTAATGTAAAGATAAATTTAAAACGAAATCGTATTAAAAATTTACTATACCTTTAAATTTAACTCACATTGCACTTTTTATTCACAAAATTATCACCTATTCACTACACGTGAGCATTAAATTTATTTAGCCAACGTACTATCGAGGCATGCAATATCTTCATGGGATCTTCTAGCACTGCTCGCCTTAAAGAAGGTTTAAGATTCTTTTAATTAGAATACCCTGTTTGGCACAACTTTTCTTCCCCAGTACTGACAAAAATGTATTATTCATTGGATCTATATCCAGTCTGCTGGAAGGCCAATCGTTGTGTTCTATGAAGTCTGACGCAATTTGTTTAAACCGTTGCTCGATCCTGTTGTTAAAAAATCCCAAATGTTTCCATTGAACAGGTCTATGTTCCGAGCCTGACTATTGGTTACATCTTTTTCCGTGGTTTTAACTCTTTTCTGGCAAAAATAAATCTCTGAAATACCTCCATAGCTGACATTATACCAAACTATTACGGAAGACAATTAATGAGCTCTCTACACGCACTTTTCTTCTCGTTAGCTTCTCGGTACTAATTGCAAACATATGTTCATTTTAGAGGTTAAAAGTTTCTTCAACGTTAAAAATCTTCTTGTCGACTAAAAGAATTCGTCTATGGCCAGTATCAGCATTCCATCACAACAGCATTTCTTTATGGTACATCTGGCGCAGTAGCGTAACGGAGAATGTTTAGGCCCACCTGCAAAATCACGTTTTGCGCCTCAAGCCCAGTACATAGCGTCAATCAGATTATGGGCTCCTTAGAATCCTGCCCTACCCTCATGATGCGAGGGTGTACGTTACTAAGCTGCTCTGGCTCCCTGATTCCTTTGTAAGAAAATGCCCTGTTATTCTTCGATAACCTCTTAGTCTAAGGTCTTCGTTTCTATGCGACATATAGTTCTTTTTGAAGTGTGGTCTTTTCTCTATATAGCAAGAAGAGTACTTTTAACGACTCCCGTTAAGATGGATAGACTGTGACGAAAAAGACCTAAAAAGTTTAAAGATCAAAAATTTGAAAAAAGTTGTCAAAGCAGGGATGCTTGGAAAAGACCTTTAGAAGGCCAGGGCCCACTCAGGGCTGTCGATCCATTGAAGAAGAGACGAAAAAAAGACTACTTTTGACAGGGGTATCGATGAATTATGTCTGGGACTGCTTAGACGAGAGTTAGAGTTCTCAATGAGTACGTATTCACAGCCAACATAAAGTGAGATGCGTTCCGAAAACTTTGGAAACCTTTTTTTTTTCCTTTTCAACTTAAAAAATTTTATTAAAATTGTATACATATGCAGGACAAAAATATTTTTGTTCTCATTTAATCCTAGTTCAATTTACGAAAAATATTCTTCATCACTGTTCATTACTATTAAGCGAGAGAGTATTTTAGTTCGAACGAACCACTTTCTGAACTAATTTCGTTGTTAAGATTTTTTGAATCTCTTCTGCCCTCTTTAAAAAAAATGTGTTATTTTAATCTACTTACTAAAACTCACAAATCCATTAGAAATCTCGTTCTCTAGCAAGATAGGAAGCTTTTTCAGATCCTTGAATTTTCGGGACTCAAAATTTTTCTGTCTTTCCCTAACACTTTTAGAGTAAACTCAAGAACTTTAAAATAACCTCCCAATTTTCACTAGTTAATCATCTTCAGAATTGTTTCGACAAACATATTCGAAACCCTAAATTCTCTCCACCAATTTCTTATACCTCTAATAAAATTTGGGCACCCTCAATAGCCATATCCACAACACTTTCACCTCCAATTGATTTGATATAAGTTCTAATATTTCCCTAATCCCATTTTCAGAAGATTGAAGCAGGTTTTCTATTCATACTATTAATATTTTATTGTGAGCTATTCTACTTTTAACTTGCCTAACATATAAGAAATATTTATAAATACATAGTTTTAAAAAATGGTATCATCATTTGTACAAAGGAACTTCGATATCCTCTAAAATTCTCTGCTGTATTTAATTTTTGATATTAACTTTTCTTATTAGTATGGGACATTTTAAATATAACCATACTCCCATTCTCTCAAATTCTTGTTAAATATTTTATACGTATTTATTTCAGTCTGTATGTGTAATGTATTTTACTAGTAATTGTTATAATAATAATAAAATATATAAAAATGGCTGTTCGAGACCGGACTTATGAATTACACAGTACAGGACATTTCTTTTCTTTTCAGGCAATGCATAAATATCATAAACTAAGCTAATCTACGCAATTTGTTAAAAATAACTTGAAATGTATTATCAAAATCGGTTTATTTATGGGTTTAAATAATTTTTTCTTATTTTTCTTCATTAATTGTAATTATTTTTCAACTAACAATGAAACTTATTTTCTGCTCTTTATGATTAACATATGTATTCCAAGCTTTTAATTTAATATATATATATATATTTTATTCTTAGAAAGAGAGTGTTTATTAATAAACTTGAGAAAAAAAAATGAAGCTTAACTTAACTAAGCCTAATACAGAAACATAAAAATATTAGAGATTTATATTATATGAATTAATTATGGAAATACTAAGAAGATAATTTTTTTACTTACCAGGAGCTGCTGTTGAAACTGAAAGAAAGAAACGAAAGACGGTAAAATTTTTAATGCTTATCTGATGCATTGGTAAATATTATCTATAATACATATTACTCTAAATTGCTTATACACTTCACAGAAATAACGCAAGTGGAATATTAAATAAATAATAACAGTAAAATAATATTTAGTTTATTTTTATATGTGATAACAAATTGTTTAAATTGCTTTCGAACTGATTGACAAACAGTGTCGATGGCAAAGTTAAATATAAAGTTTTTAAACTTTGATGACCAACTGGTATCATAAAATGTTCCCAAAACACCGATATCTGCTAAATACTTAAATCTGAAACAAAAAAATGCCGCTTGGTTTTTTTGTAGTAACTTTTTTTCATATTTTTTTACAAATCCTGAAGTTATCACTTCATTTATGTGAAAATTAATACATAAAAAATAACATCCTGACTTGAGGTCACTACATAACCTCACTTGAAAAATTAAAAAGTTTGCCAGCAATAGTCTGTCATAATCTTTAATAGAATTCTTTTATCAAAGAGAGACATATTTTTCTAAATTTAAAGAAAGAAAAAAATTATTTTCTGAACCTTTGAAATAAAAGTTTAAAAAATACCGCTTTGTATATATATACTCGAAACTATTAATTAGTCTCCTCTATCAAAATCAAATAGTCGTTTTTTTTAAAGAAATCAACTCGAAAAAACATAATGTGTAACCTCAAAAACATTATTTTGACATCATTTGTTATAATGTATAGAATGGTATTATTTTTTCTGTTTAAAACTACATTTTAGTGCCTTTAATATATTGAGTAAGTTAAAATTAGATTTAATAATTCATAAATTTCTTTTTGAATCGCTTGAGAAAAGTAGGATGTTCCTTTAAGAAATATATATTCCAAATTCTATAAGAGTATAAAGTGTTCTACTTTCATGCTATACAATAGTTATTTTAAAAGAAATGTTTCGCGAAAAAAAGAAAACTATTGAAATGTTATATTAGATTAAAATGTTAGATTTTTAGGAGATGTGTGTTTAGTTTTTTCTGGAGATCAAATGCTGATGATTCTTTCAATGATACTGCAAGCCCCAGATTTTTGTGCTAACGATTGATACTACAATATGTCGCTAGATATTGACAAAAAGATAAAATTCTGTTCACTTGGTGATCTTTCATATTCAGAAAGAAAAAGTGAAAGAAGAAACTTTATAACTCTTTTCTGAAACAAAGGAATTCGGTT
>BMAV01009021.1:6710-19307 GCA_019973955.1 Trichonephila inaurata madagascariensis
AAATGAAAGTTTATTGTAATTTAAAAATGATGTATAATGCATAAAAATTGTGAAACTTCCTGGTATTATGTAAATATAGATTTTGCAAAGTAACTTAAAGAGTTTTCATTTCAGGGTGACAGACCCTGTATGTTCCATAGCTGATATGTAGCCTCAACTTGGAGCAGTGGAACCGGTCTCCAAAATCATAAATGAATATTTGTCCTGATGCAGAGTTTGGGTCTGCGTACCCAGGAAGAAATGCACGTAAAAATTTAAGTGTATAGAGCATTTAAGTAACGTTAAATATATAGAGTTAAGTACATGTGTAAAAGTGAGAATATACCATGCTTAAAAAGCCAAATGGTTAATGTTGGCCTAGATAATGGAGTAAAATTTATTGTGTGCCTGTCAAGAGTTTAAATTTAAGTTAAATATTAAATTTAACTCTAAGATGAATAATGAAAATAACAGTTAAATATTGGAAATTATAGAAGTTAAATTGAGGATTCAAGGTTAAAATTTAAATAAAACTTAGAAAAGGAGAAGATTCAGAAATAAAAATTTAGTCACGTAATTTCTTAAGGCTGCTGAGAACCCTTGAATAAATCACGTTTTTCTTCTTAGAGGGGTTGTGACATCTCTCGCGTTCTTCCTCTAACATAACCTCTATGTTCTTTGACGACCACGATTATTGGCAAAATTTTTCCAACCCAAATCCAAGAAGTGAAACGAAGCATAGATGCAAATAAGATAACCTTTAAAAGGATAGAAAGTTTAGTGAGCAATGATGGCAATTTAGAGAAAGTTCTGTTTGGAAAAGGTAGAAGTGTAATTTGACGGCCTACCAAAGAATCACGGATATCTAGCCATTACTACAATCTGCATACTATTGCACGCGATCCCAACAGCCTATCTGAAATTGATTGAACCGTTGAGTATTCAACCAAGGTAGGATGATTATATTCTGAACGCTAGTATATTATTGAGACGAGATTAGGCGCGAATCTAATATATTTATATTGATAAGTGATCTAATTGCGCGATCGGAGTTAGTTAAAACTGCGTACTTTGGTTTATTCTCACTTAATATAAGTTTGTTCGATATCTAAGTAATTTAAGTTAAATTTTTAATAAAAGTCATATTAAGAATTATAGAATGTCTCATATCATTCTGAGAATCCCACACCTCTAACTTACGTTGAAACCCCACGAATTAGCTATCGAGTGATGGCCATGTCGTAATCCAAAATACTTCAATTCTTCGCACCCAAATTTACATTTATCTTTATTTAATGTCACACACACAATCCTGCATCTCACAACAACGAAAAAACTTTCCTTAAATGCTCAAAATGATGAGTGAACGATGGAGATGTGATAATCACATCATCCATATAGACACTCACAAACTTTCCTATCACCGGTTTCAGGATTAGGTCAATTGCCTTTTGAAAATTGGGAGCTGCTCCTGATAAGCCGAATGGCATCCGCCGGAAACCATAAGTGCCACTTTTCACTACGAATGCGGTCTTAACTTTATCACTGGGGTTTACTGCAATTTGAAAGTACCCACTTCTTAGATCAAGAGATGACATTATTGTTGTATAGGGTATGTTCGTTATTAAATCATCTATTAACGGTAAAGCGTATCGCGGATACTTTGTGATCGAATTTAGTTTCCTATAGTCTACCGCAAATCTATATGCTTCTGGATTATCTGGTGGTAACCCATTATTTTTCTTGCATAACACAACTGGTGACGCATACGGCAAATGAATTGGAACAATCGTTTCTTCTCGTAACATTTTGTGTATATGAAAATCAATTATCGCTTGTTTTTGCCGATCATATCTGTACGGCCTGGAAACTACTGGTGGATTATCTCCCGTATTAATTTCATGGTATAAAAATGAGTAAGACCTGGTTTGTCTGAGAATAATTCCTTAAAACTACTAAACAAATTTTGTAATTCCTGTTTTTGTTTATCCTCCAATTTTGTCTTAGACAAATCTATTTCAACATTTTCCTCTTCAACTGATTCAACCACCCTATCTATCTGCGAATCGGGAATCTTCAACGATTTTCGATCAAAGTCTAAAACAATCTTTGATCCACTTATAAAATCAACACCAAGAATACATGGGTATTCCAAATCAGTCAACACATGAAACAACCAAGGTTTTTCAAATATCTGGATACGAATAATCAATTCTACAATTCCTATATTTTGGCATTTCGCTCCCTGTGCTGTGATCACCTGAGCTAACGATTTTTTTACTTGTTTAAAAAAAAATATTTTTTATATATTTCTTCCGATATAAATGATTTCTCTGCTCCGGTGTCCCATAGCGCTTTCAAAAATGTGTTATTTAATAAAATAGGAACGTGGGGAAGCTCCACGGGTGATATACATATCGGAGAAAGCTTAATTGGTATATCCACTGCCGATTCCTTTGGATTATGAACTTCATTAACTTTCACAACATTCAATCGTTCTCTTTGCATCCTATCGCCTCGACTGAAATTTTCACTCGAACCCCTATTTCTGCGGTCCCCTCTATTAAAATTATCATTTCGATGTTTTGGAAATTGGTATTCCCTTTCGTTGAATCTCCGATCATCATTCTGAAATCTATTCCTACTCTCGAACCACCTATTACTTTGACGGCCATTCTCATAAGTACCTCTAGAATCATTTCTGCCATTATTTGGTCTATGCCCAACCTCAGAATTTCTCCAGTTTCTGCGATTATCATCAAAATTAGACATCCTATGCTAGTTTTGACTCCCTCTTATCACATTATCACTATTCTGCGAACCCCTTTTTAATTTGTAAGAATACCTCTCTTCAAATTTAGCTAATATCTCTAAAGGTTGTACCGTGTTCTTCGGATTCCGGATTTCCACATAGTCCTGGACTTGTGGTTCGAGTCTAACAAAAATGTGATCAACCAATTCTGCCTGCGACATCCTTAGTTCTAAATTTTATGAATTTTAAGTAAATCGTAAGCAAAATGTTTTGGTTCCTGATTTCTTCCCTGCTGGGACGCAAAAACCTCGCTTATAACTCTTTCTTATTTTTGATTGTGGGGAACGCTTTCGCTAACTCTGCCTTTAGCTACGCGAAATCCGTGGTTGTATCCTGCACTAACAGTAATTCAAATATTGAGTACCAATCTTGAGCCCATCCCCTGAGATGACCTTTCAAATAAGCACATGCTAAGTTACTAGGAATTTCTAGTAACTGTGTGTGTGTATTTGATTATCTCTATGGCCTCTAAAAATTCATTAACATTCTCGGACCCTGAAAAACACATTTCTGCTAAAATACCAAACCCTCCTGCATTACCTAACCCAGAGTCATATAAATTATAATGGTTCGGGCGGCATTGCGACATGGTCGATCTTCGATGACCATATCGTTGGGTTTCAGCGTAAGTTAGAGGTGTGGGATTCTCGAAATGATGAGACATTTTAGAATTCTTAATATGACTTTTATTAAGAATTTAACTTAGATTACTTAGATATCGAACAAACTTATATTAAGTGAGAATAAACCAAAACATGTAGTCTTAATTAACACAGATCGCGCAATTAGATCACTTATCAATATAATTATATTATATCCGCCTATCCTATCCTTCCTACCTTGGTTGAATACGCAACGTCCAATCCACTTAAGATATTTCTCTAAGTTGTCGTACAATGATATGTACCTTGGATGAATGGCTAGATCTTCGTGATTCTTAGGTAAGCCGTCAATTTACACTTCTATCTTCTCTGAACTGAACTTTCTCTAAATTGCCATCGCGCTCACTAAAACTTCTGTCCTTTTAAAGGTTATCTTATTTACATCTACCCTTCGTTTCACTTCTTGGATTTGGGTTGGAAAAGATTTGCCATTAATCGTGGCCGTCAAAGAATACAAAGCATGCCAATCTTAAAAACAAAAAAAAAAAAAAAAAAAAATCGGCCCGCGCCGGGGCCCCCCCCCCGGGGCACTTACTAACAAAGGAGATTTCGGGTTAAACCAAAGCTATCTAGAAGAGAGAAAACCCTGACACAGGACTGACTTGAAACTGGTCACGTGACGAAAGGAGGGAACGAATTTGGCGGGAGAAACGATTACATTCCCACTTCCATCTTGTATACTGACAAAGTTGATAGGATATTCCACGTGTAATTATATTCATTACTCAGGATAAATTGACTGGATTTTCTGCAAAAAGGTTTAATCAGGATTTCTTTATTAAGCAAAAAAGAAAAAGGTACGATATTTGTATTATTCTTATCATTGAATTTTTATTCTTTTGAGTCTTGAGAACGCGATATAATAAACTGACGCATATATGCCAACATCCTTGATTATTTGTAAAAAAAGATATTTTGTTTTATAAGAGAAATTAGTGCTTAAATGTAAAATTAGTGTTTTGTTTATTCTGTCAAATCTTAATTAACTGAAAAATATTATTAATAACTTAACCTAAAGCTGTACACATTTCATAATAATGCCTCGTTACTGTTGTGTACCAAATTGTTCCTCTAATAAACTGGGGCAGCTGTACGTTTCTGTGTTTCGTTTCCCAAAAGATGAACAGTTGTTACAAACTTGGAAAAGGAAAATTCCTAGGGATTTTAAAAATACTAACAATAGTGTAGTGTGCATTAAACATTTCCCTGAATCTTTCATTGTGAGAAAAGATAAAATTACAGACAAGGCTGGTATTGTTGTAGAAATACCTAGAGTGTATCCAAAATTATCAGAGAATGCATATCCTTGCATTTTCCCTGGTTGTCCATCCTACTTGAATGAAAAAATTAAAGAACGCTCGGTGACAATTCAACGAAAGGAAAAAAATGAAACAATTAGACGAACAACTGTTTACTAATTTCATTAAGAAAGACGAAATTACCAGTTTTGAATGTTTAAAAGAAAATCTGCTAATGCGAGAAAATCCCATATCTGATTTCTTATCTAAAAACAATGTTCTAAAACATGATTGTGAAAGTTGCATAACATTTCTTTTTATGAATTGCGAAAATTGTCCTTCCATTTTAAAATCCCTGAAAATAAATACAGATCTCTCTATTGTTTTATTTAATAATAATCGTGAATTAAATATACCTTCTGTTGGAAAAATTCTTAATAATCCTCCTAGATTAACATATTTCAGTGAATTGTTAAATATTCTTAATACAGTAAATGTCTTTGAAGAAATCTCTTCCATTAATTCTGTTCCTCATCATGTTATGGCTATTCAATCATGCGAAAAGTATATTGAAAACTGTAATGCTGAAAATTTCGAGGCAGCAAATTTTATTTTAGAGCAAATGAAATTATTAAATTTGAATAAACATAGCCGTTAGTATAGCAGTAATTTAATGTTTTTCTTTTCTGCATGTACATTAAATCTACCACATGTTATTCCTATGTAAGAGATAAGGGGAATATAATTCTTCCAAGTGTGAGACAATTACAGAGAGTTACATCTGGATTAAATGTTACTCCAGGTTTGTCAACTCTGGCTAATGAAAATTATCTACGAGGTAGGTGTAAAGAACTGAAAGACCATGAGAAACAGGTAATATTACAAAAATTGATGAAATTTTCATCAAATCAGCGATTACATATAAATGTAATAAAATAATTGGATTTACTGAGAAAGGAGAAGCAGCTACTACGATTCAATGTTTTCTATACTCTTCTTTATTGAGTAAAAATAAAGAAATAGTATCATTGAATCCTGTAAAGAACATGAAAGCTGAAGACTTGCATTCTATGACTTTAAAAATTTTGTCACTAATGGAAAAGGTAGGTTTTTAAGTTGTTTGCATTGTAAGTGATAATAACAGAGTAAATAGAAATTGTTTTTCTAATTTGTGTAATGGTACCATAAAGAGTGTTATTCAGAATCCAGCTAATAATGCAAAAAAAATTACATCTTATTTTTGATTCAGTACATCTTATCAAATCTATACGAAATAATTGGTTAAATCAGAAAGATGCTGATTCTTCTTTAATGTATCCTGATCCTTCAGAATTTTCTCAAATCCGAAAAGCATCTTTTTCATCATTATTTAAAATTTATAACGAAGAAATGAACATTATTGTTAAATTAGCTCCTATATTATGTTTAAAAGCTTTAAAACCAACAAATTTTGAGAAACAAAATGTTAAATTAGTTTTAAAAATTTTTGAAGAAAGCAATGTGACTACACTTAATATATTAAAAGATAAATTAGGCTACCCAGAAATGTTTAGGGACACTGCAATATTCATCAAACATATTTTAGATTTCTGGCAAATAATGAATATTAAAAGTCCAACTTAGGGTCAAAATCTTAAATTGAAAATCAGTGTTCCTTTTTCATCAATGGATGATGATTGATTCACTTTTTTTTCAAAATTTATTCAGTGGCTGGACTGCTGGAAAAATTTAAAACAAAATAAACGAGAAGTCTGTTTAAGCGAGGAAACATTTTTTGCTTTGAGGCATACGGTAAATACCATCCCAGAACTAATAAAGTATCTTTTGACGGAGCAGAATTTCAAATATGTTTTAACTGGAAAGTTCCAAACTGATAATTTAGAAGCCAGATTTGGGCAATACAGACAAATGTCTGGAGGAAATTATCATGTAACTGTGCAGGAAATTTTGCAAGCTGAAAAAAAGTTGCGCATTAAAAGTGTGTTAACTTTGCACTCAGATAAATATGGTACTATCTCACTAAAAAATTTAATTTCAAATCATTCAGGTGAGATATTTCATGTTAAAGTAGATATTGCAGATTTCAACGAAATATTAAACATTAGAAATAAACCAGATGATATTTCAATAGAAGAGTATCAAGCTTTAATGTATATAGCGGGATATATATATATTGTGTGCATAATATAAAATTCGAATGCTCTGATTGCAAGCATACATTTGTTTTAGATAAGCAGATTAATTTCGACTCGGAAAATATCGAAGGGACAAAATATTTGAGACTTCTGGATAGAGAAGGTTTAAAAATGCCCACAGATATTGTTATGAAAGTCATTTCAACGCAATATTTCATTTTTAATTTGTTAATATCGAAAACATTCGAATCNCGATTGCAAGCATACATTTGTTTTAGATAAGCAGATTAATTTCGACTCGGAAAATATCGAAGGGACAAAATATTTGAGACTTCTGGATAGAGAAGGTTTAAAAATGCCCACAGATATTGTTATGAAAGTCATTTCAACGCAATATTTCATTTTTAATTTGTTAATATCGAAAACATTCGAATCGAAGTTTCTTAAAGTTGATTGCCAATTATCTTGCTTTACAAGGATAACAGAAGCGTATCTGGAATTACACGAGTTGTGGAATGTCTTGCATTCGTTTCATTCACCTTGTGTAAATTGTAACATTCCTGCATTTTCATATTTTAAAAAAGTATTCGTTACATTTGGGAACATATGCTTAAATAATTATTCAAAAAAGTGCAGTGAAGAAATTTTAACCGTGAAGGATAACCGAAAAATGAAGAAATTTAAGGCCAATTAAATTAATGTTTGCTTTTTATATTTTTCTGTTTTATTTATTTATATATTCAATTATCAATTCGTAATTTATTCATTGTGCATGTATATCCTTGTAATTTTTTTATACTACATACATTTTATGAACGTGTGTAATTGTTCATATATCTATTATTTGAAGAAAAATTATTTATTTATTTACGATATTCTTTTAAATTATTTTCATAAAGATTTTAGCATTCAAAGTATGTAAAATGTTATTTTTTTAATTTCAAAACTTTTGTTTGATTTTTAGATATTTTTACCATAGCATAATATTGAGTTTTAATGCATATGCATAAAAATAATGTAGTTATAATAGTTTAAATAATATCATCACAAATGCAAATTATTCAAAATTTGAAACTAATCAGTACGTTGCCTCATTAATGATATATTCCATGAAAAGTTTTTTTTTTCTGATTATTTATAGGTAAGTGTATTTACTAATGTATATATATTTTTAACATCCTATATTTGCTATGTAATTATTATGGTGTCTAAACTGTTCATGTCATATGCATTTTTTATGTAATAATATGCCTCAAATACTTTACTTTTCCTATTTTCTTTTTTATTTTATTGGATTGAAATTATTTTAAAATTTTTGAATATTGAATGAATGAAAATTGAATATTTTTAACGTATAATCTAGAATCTATTTTTGCTATATAATTACTGTGGTATCTAGAACTGTTTGTCATTTCTATATTTGTATACATTTTTGCATGTATTTTTTTTTAATGATGATATGCCTCAAATACTTTTACTATTTTCTTTTTTATTTTATTCTATTGAAATTATTTTAAAATTTTTGAATATTGAATGAATGAAAATTGAATATTTTTAACGTATAATCTAGAATCTCTATTTTTACTATATAATATTACTATGGTGTCTAAAACTGTTTGTCATTTCTATATTTGAATATATTTTTGCATGCATTTTATTTATAATTCATTCTTTTGTTATGATTCATTGATTCTATGAGCATAAAAAATGTCATTTCACAGGAAAAAGGAACTCCAGCAAAATGTTTCTAAATTCACATGATTTTTTTATTAATATGCCTCTAATGCTCTACTTTTCAAATTTTCTTTGCAAGTAAATGTTTGTTATTTTTTTATTTTATCTGATTGAAATTATTTTACATTGAGCCAGTTTTTTCTTAGACTTTTCTTATACTGTTAGGAGCCTTTCATGAGTGATTTTGTCCCTTTTTCCGGGAAAATATTATGCATCATTCTAGCTTATTAATGCATAACTTTCATCAGAAAATATTCTCAGTAAGAATTAAAAAAAATAATCAATATAAACGCGGAAATTTTAGCCTATGGCATGAAAAGAAATAAATGTTCAAAGCTTTATATTCCTCACAGAGCGAATGCGCGTAGAAAAGCTTTCCCTCCTTTCGTGACGTCATCAAAATGCTGTCACGGCCTAGTCCTTTTCTAGATGGCCTTGGTTAAACCCCACTAGATTGACATTAAATGCTGAAAATTTGTTATTGAAGCACGAGATTCATCTCTCTCATTAAAAGCATTTGTTTGTTGCCCTGTTATTTCATGCATTAATTTGATTTTAATTTTTATTCATTAACATGTGTTTCTTAAGTTTTAAACGCTGTACTTCACTACAGTTAAATGTAATTCGTTTAAAGTAGTAACACCAACTGTTAAAAAAAGACATTTAAATTGATAAACTTGCAAAAATTTAATATTACGTAAGCAGGGGTGTACCCGATTGAGTGAATATTAATTTTGAACCTTGGTCAAGTGACGTGGACGGCACCTCCCCTCTCCTAACTACCACACTACACTAACGGGAGGACTTTTGAGCTCTTGACAGATTTAACGTCCATTGCTTCCCTACATGGCAGGGGTCTACCCGAAACCGAAAAATAGGGCAAGAGGTCTATGAGACAAAAAAGTTTGGGAACCTCTGTTCTAACTGCTAAATAGTTTTCATTTTTATAAAGCAATATACGTTTTTAGAAGTGATGATACAAATTATAACAATACGTTTAAAAGGTGATCAATTTATGTTCTAACTGCTAAATATTTTTTTATTTTGATAAAGCAATACGTTTAAAAGGTGATATAATACGATTGACATTTAAGATTTCTTCTGAACACACTTTTATTAGTTAGACCTGTATCTATAGAGATGGAATCGTTGAAATATAATGATACGGAACTCATCCGAGGCACCGTAAACAGAGAGAAAAAATACCCTTCAGGCTCGTTAATTAATATCCATTGAAGAACCAGACTGCTACACTCCTAGGAGAGCCCACACCCTTGGCGCGAATTATTTTGGTTGGCGATAATTGCGCCTTCTTGATAACCCTACTTTGAAACACTAGATATGGTTAACCTAACTATTCTGGAATTTTCGTATTTTGTCGATGGGCATTTCGAATTTCGTCATTTTGTTGTTGGGCACCGGGCTGGAAGTATGGCTGCGTGTGCGAGTGCATATACCTTAGAATTTTTTACTTTGTTGAATGCGAAAGGTAAGAAAGAATTGATTGAATGGTGTATGAAAGAAAGAAGGAAGGATTGATTGATTGCTTCGAATAATGAATGTCCTAAATGTAATGAGCGAATGAGATTTTACGAATGAAAGAGTGCTGTTTTGGATGGATTTAAATGAAGATGTTGATTGGGTATGTTTGGACATTGCCTCGCAGAATACATACGGCGGTGCTCTCATGGTCATTCGCTTCGCGCTGAGGCCTTCAAAGCTTTTTTAAAATCTACTGCTACGCTGTACCCTCCACTTGGAAAAGAACAGAAGTAAGAAAGAAAGTGCTGTGTTTTCAATTTTTATCTTAAATATATTTGATTAATTTCTGCATTGTTTACGTATAATTTCATTACTTATCCACCTTATCCTGCTATATTCACTTGCCGCCATTGTCGGTTTTTTTGGCGCCATCTCGTTCTGGTTTGTCGTTTTCGGATTGTCGCCAAGGGTGTGGGCTCTCCTAGGATTTTACCAAAGAAAAAAAACTAAAAAACACGCTTTTATAGTGAATGGAACTAAAATTTAAAAAATAATTAAGATAAGATAAAATGCATTCAGTCCCTGAGTTACATTATTCCCATATTCACTGTCCTAAAGTTAAATTACTCCAATATTCACTGCGCTATTTCTTAAAATTTTCAAGACAACATCCAATGTATAAGAGAGAATTATCAATAAATATTTAGAGCATTACAGAAAATTTTAAATTTAAAAGTATATTAAGAAAAACACACAGTTCGGAATCTTTGTTAATTTAAAACCGGGAGATCACCCCTTCACAGCTGCAACGTTGCCTTGAGCGAAAAAAGTGGGACTTTTTTTTGTTTGCTCCTCGGATCTGTTCAGTCACGGTAAAATCACAAGAAAATAAAAAATAAAAAAATCCTGAACGTAATGACGTGTTTAAAGTTGAAAAATGTTTGTTTATTTTAAACAAAACAAAATTTGTTTCTGTCATTTTTAAAAATTAATTTTTTTTTTTTGCTAAATAAAGTTATTTTTTGATGTGTAACATCTTTCCTCTCGGTTGCTGGATATTTGTGGGAGTGATTTCGTGAAAAGGGACAGATGTGTGTAACAGGATGTGACGTAAGCGCGCGCTACTTGATTTGACCAATGAGAGTGCGTGCCTGTGTCTTTTCGCTACCCTCGCGTGTGGGTCCAAATCTAGTAGCCATCAAGGACTTGACTCTAAATCCGTTAGTCACGATATTGGGAGACATAAGTGCGGCAGAATGCTTATTTGAAAATGGACAAACAGTGATTTCGGTGATCGTATACATTTCTTCGAATGAAACGGTTAAAAAAAATTAAAGATTTCCAGCATTTTGTACTCTCACCTTATAACAAAGGTGGTTCTGCTCATTTTAAAAAATTATCACTGGCTTCCCCTGATTTTGAGTGGTGATTTTAACTTTAACTTCAGTTTGGCAAAAGCTGAGCCGCTCATAGATCTTATGAATGATGAACTCAAGCTCGAAATGAACACAAATCAAAATGTTTCGACTCAGGGCCGGCTCTAGCAGTTTTGCCGCCCCCTTCCTAAAGTAATAAATTATTATTAAAAAACGTAAATTGTGATCACATATATAAACACACTTATAAAACTTGAATAATTCTTGCGAAATAAATAAAAAATTACACACAATTATTCTTTCTTTTTTTTTTTTACTTTTAATTCTGAAAACTTTTTTATCATTTTTGTAAAATCAGTTTGTTTATCTAATTCATGTTCGCTAGCCAATACAATGAAAACATTTAATTTGTCTTGAAGAAGATAGTTGTGGATCCCAAGAAATTGTTTATTAATTTTAATTTTGAAAACTCTTGTCTCCACTTACTCCATTTATTAGCAAACAATCAAAATTCTTAATGTCATAGAAAGATTTGGTGCAAATTCTTAAGTTGAAATAAGTTTTAAAGCTTCAATTGGGCTTTCTTTTTTGCCTAACAAAGCCGAAACTGGCAATGTTTCATCTACTAGATCAAACGCGCATTTATATCCGTTGATTCTCCATCCATCAATATTGTCTCTAATTTTTTAATTTTTATTTCCTTAACTTTAGGGATATATTTTAAATTATACGTATTGTATAAAAATTTCAAAAATATTTGCAGTGAGTACTCATTAGACTAAATGTACATTCTAAGGTTTTAACTGCTGGATCAATCGTAAGAAAAAATAAATAAAAATACCTAGGTTTTTAATTTAGGATTATTCACCGGGTCATCTCGTGCTTCCTATTTAAAATTAAAAAATTTTCGTCAAACTGTGTGATGTGACTGCATCATCTCTAAGTTAGCAGGGATATAAGTCTCATCTGCCACTCCTATTGCATCTCAGATATTTCATAGAAAGTGATATCTTATCGAAGATCTTTCAAAGAATCTTTTAAGAATTTTTTGAGTTCCACAGCAGATAATAGACCTTGAACTTTTGTCTGCAATAGCTTACATAATACTCTTATGCAATTTAAGATTTTATACAAATAATAATGTAGTACATAAACTTGAATATTTTTAAAAGAGTTTTT